>JASDQU010880167.1:1595-21908 GCA_032191745.1 Picea mariana
CTGCTGAGAGGGGTGCTCGTTTCCACCCAACCGTAGGCTTAGCGACTCCCAGGGGATTTACCACTAGCCACCCCCGAGCTGAGACCACGATGCTGTGAGACTGCATCTTTATTTGCCAGTGACCAAGAGCGAAGGTTGCAATCCTTCCTCTCTGCTATCACTCACTCTGCATAATTCCAGAGTTCTCCCCTTGCGTCTGCCCCCCAATCGCTTCTACCCCATGCCTTATCCTCTTGCAAGGTTGCATGTGGCATGATTACCCTCGCACTGGCCAGTCGTGATGGCTCTATGGATGGGTGGTTCACCTCCCCATCCCTCATTAATTCCTGAGGATCCATCAACCTACCAGTCTGCGAGGCATTTAATTTGGGGCCGACGAGTCGCTTTTGGTTCTCCGAGCCAGTGGAGTCCAAATACGGTATTAATTCTTGGTGGAAGTTAATGCCACCTTTCTAGGTTCCTTGCACTGCCATCGTGGTCTCTTTTCTGCACATCCCCTCTCAGCAGTCCTGTAATAAAATTCATAATGTTATTCACATTTATTGACCTTTTACTCCAGGTCCATTTACATCACATATTCACATTTATGAGTTTGCCATAGTTCTTTTCCAGTCCAATTATTTTTACAAACTGGAGGAAACAGGGTGTTACAGTTGGATACCACCTGTAATAGATAAGTAATCGCATATCTTGTGTATTTAAGTGGTGCTGTGAATTAAAGTTGGATATCCTATGAATGTTGTAGGGATGGATATTTTTTCTTAATGATTTATACTGTACCCTTTTTGTGTCTGCTTGATTGTGTAATTAGGAAAGTAGGAAATTGTATGAATTGGATGTGTTTTTATACTCGTCAATGCTTGCGTCCTATGGTAGCTTAAGCCAGAGCCACGAACTACAAGTTCGTCGACCATGGGCATAGTTTCATATATGCATGTCGAACCTCCTAGTCGTTCTGAGTCCCTTGGAGGATGGATTTTGTTAAGCTTAGGAGAGGTAGTGCATATATTCATAGGCTCTCTGTGAGGAAAGTAGAGACCGAGGACCACTTAAGTTCTAGACCTGGTGAACAAGTGCAAGAGTTGTGCGAAAGACCCTTCTAAGTGTTAAGTTCGGGAGAAAGAGCGCAATGCTCTTAAATACTTCATAACTGATGAAGATCAGGAAGGATAGCAAGATTCAATTATCGAAAGGGAATATCCTTTCGTTTGGAAGACAAATGGATGAGACCTTTCAGGAGGATCCAAGGTCTGTCACGACCGCTATATTGGAAGAAGGAGCGCAAAAGTTAATGCCTCGACTCCTTCAGTCTTTGAAAGATCAATGAATGTTGGTAATCATCATGAAGGGGATGGATCCTATGAAATCCGAAGTTGTGATGTAATCTAGACCATCTATCCAAGGATCTATCGAGACCCACCTTGATCGTCGGATCTATGAGTGCAGAGTTCGCAGAACGGAAGAATCATGTGTTGGTGCGATTAAACTTATGAAACCCGAAGTTGCGATGTGATATGGACAGTTGGATCGAGGAAGCTCGTGGACCGTCGATCTAATGTGAGAATATTAATGCAAGGAGTATGATGGAATTCAAAATTCTCTAAGGACCAAGCTCAAAAGAGACTAGCGCTTTTCAGAAGCACAAATGAGGTCCAAGAGGCGAACTTGTTTCAAGTTCGTAAGCTCAGGAGGGAAGTGAAAGTCGAGACCCATACATCAGGGCTCACAGGAATTAAATCAAAGGTCCATACCTTCGAAACATCTAAAATCTTCCAAGTCAGGGAAGAAAGTGAAAGCTCAAGAGGACAAGCAACAGTGACCGTTGGATCGAGCACTGTGAAAGATCTGGACCATTGGAATCCACATCTAGACAATTAGAAGAGTGCACAGGAGGAGATCAGATCTGGGCCATCATATCTGAGCATGAGGACCAACATTCGTTGGATCCCAAGGAAATTGTATAGGAGAGTGGACTTGTGAATTCCCGAAGTCCCGAAGTCAATCGGAAACGTCCAACATCAGGGTTGATACGTGGGGTAAGATCCACAACTTCAAAGGTTTGTGAACAAGGAGGAGGAAAAAATGCCGAAGTAAATCCTGGTCATTGATCACCAGGGGGATACGTCTCAGTAGATCATGTATTTCAGGTAAAATCACTCCAAAGAAATGGGTGCATAAGAGTTGAAACTCCCGAAGCCCGGAGTGCCGAAGCGTCGAAGTATCGAAGAGCTAAAGCGCCAAAGTGCCGAAGAGCCGAAGTGTCGAAGGGCCAGAGTGTCGAAGCGCCAAAGCACCGAAGGGATGAAGAGCCAAAGAGCTGAAGGTATCTGAACCATTAGATCCAAAGAGACACATGGCGATAGATCGCAAGATTTGGGTAAATTGCATTGGAGTTTCAGTTGAGAATTGATATTCCCGAACCCCAAAGACCCAAAGTTAATCTGGACCGCCAGATCCAGAGCAATGCATGGTGATGGATTGTGGACTACGGAGTAATTTGTTCGAGATTTTTCAGTTTAGATTTGAGACTCCCGAATTTCAGAGAGCTTCAGAGCCGAAGTAAATCTCAATTGTCCGATCATCCGAAGTAAATMTCAATTGTTATATCGTCCAAAGTAAATCTCAAGTGGCAGATCGTCCAAGGTGAATCTGGACCATCTGATCCAGAAGAGATGTGGCATATATTGGTGGATTCTGGGTAAAGTCTCGAAGTAATTCATAGCCATCAGATCAAGAGGACAGGTGGCATAAATATGTAGATTTTGGGTAAAGACCCAAAGAAAGCCTCAACCATACGATTCAAATGGACACGCGGCAGGAATCCACTTACTTTAAGGGGAAGTGAAGTTTGAGATTTGAGATCTTAGAATTCCAGAGACCCGAAGGAAATCTTGACCGTTGATCGAGAAAAGGGGCTGCATGACCGTTGATTTAGTTTAAAGCTAAAACCCCTGAAGTAGAGGCAGAGCTGCTAGTTGAGAAGGACATGTGTCTGCAAATCATCGACTCTGGAAGATTGACATATGAAAGAAACAAAAGTTTGAGACTTGAGAATTATGAAGTCTGGAATTCCAAAACAAATCACATTCGTTGATTTGCAAGAGGTCAGATCTGTTCCGCAACTTTGAAAGGGATAGATCTAAGTCATCATTTCAGAGGCAACATCCAGATCATGAGATCGATGGTCCCATATCATTGTGGGGATCAGAGATGCACAAACTTTAAGAAGTTGAGGGCAGGCCACAATTCAAACCATGGTTTTGAAGAAAGGACACGTGGAGGTGCGAGGAGAATTGTGGGATGAAGGGTAGTTTGGTTTCAAAATTCCTTTGGCTGCACCCGCAATTGTGTGTTTGTGTGAGGTTATTTCCCAAGGCCACCTCAAGGAGGGGCTATCACCCAAACTCAGAGATTCCACAAGCTCGAAGGGAAGGTCACAGGTACCATTATACCTGCACTTGGAAGTCAAAAGGGTCTACGTTTAATTATAGAGCGAGACCATCAGGGTCTTAGAGAGTCGTTTGGCTTCAAAATCAGAGATCCTTGACCGGGAGGTCAGACTGGTTCCACAAATTTCCAAATTAGAAACCATGAATAGAGAATCTGTCCTTTAAGAAAAGTGAAAATTTTTATGCCTTGTCATGGATGTGTTAAAAATTGGTTTCGGAGCATGGTTAAAACACTTGGCATGCTTGGGCTCATGTACGAGTCACGAAAGGAGGTATTGTTATCTGCATTCACTCCTTGAGGAGAAGGACTGGAGATTGAACCTATGATTTTGGGAATTCTTGTTGAATTTCAGCAGAAGAATTTCTTTATCCCTTTGTCAAAGTGATAACTACTCTTATCAGAGTAGTGATATGATAATTAACATTTATAATAAGACTTGAATGTGGATAGCTGAAGGTGGCAGGGTTCTATCAAGAGTAGCTAAAGCCCGAAGGACGAATGACCTGGTGTTCGTAACACTGCTTCTAAGAATGGGTAGTTGGAACTTCAGGTACTGATGATGGTGGATTATATAATGGTTAATACCTTTGTGGGCTTAAAAGAATCTGATAGGATCAGGTAGGATCCCTGGCAGTTATAGTTACTGCTCTATATTAAAATTGGAGTATATAACTCCTCATGACTAGAGAAAAGTGAGATGGGTAAAACCCTATGGACACTGAGGCAATAAGGTTTTCTTGCTAGATGTTGTTGCATAAAGAGGAAAGTGACCCTGGTTGGTTATTTCCTTGAGAAAAGGAAACATCAATATGAGATATGACTATGAGATTAGTCATGTAAGTGACTGAAATCTCAAACTAAAGGACACTAATGATGAAATTAAACCATCAAGTGAATGCATGAGGTAAAAAGGTGCAATAGATGCACCAAATTATACACGAATGTGTATACATGATCATAAGGATGATTGGAAGATCCTTGGGAAAAGGATATAGAAGCCATATATGTCCATGTGTGTGAATGACATGGAAAAAGTGCAAGCAATAAGATAGCATGATGAATACTTATTTGTGTTTAATTATGCTTGAGTACATGGTTTTAATGCATTATGGAGCTTCCTAATATGAAGCCTGATAGTAATACCAGTTAGGTATGAATGATATTAAACGTGCAAGTGATGCACAGGTATGATGTAAGTTAACAAAACCAGAATATGTATGGATACATAATTTGGGTGCATGACAAAGATGCATGTTTATATTCCTTATGGGATATTTGGTAAACTATTGAAGCTAACTCACAGCTGAGGCCATCACAAATAGTGATGGATATGCAATAAGGAAGTTTCATGCTGAAGGAGTTCCCTGTGGAGGAACTGTGTGAAGACTCTGTCAGGAAAACAAAGTCACAACCTTAATGACTGATGAGAATTAAGTAGTGATCCACAAGCTTATATATATATATATATATATATATATATATATATATATATATATATATATATATATATATATNNNNAATCTTGGATTACATTTTGAAAAACATCATGTAATGAATAGAAGACTAATAGTGAATCTTGACCATTTTGATAACCGAATGGTAACATGCCGGATGCACAGGTTCATGATTCATTATGGGCAAAATATTTTGCTATTAAAGCATGTTGATGTATCCTAAGAGTTAGGATGAGCCTAACCTGGGGTTGCTAAGGAAAAGAGAAGAAAGGTCACAATAAGAAGTAGATTGCATAAGTAAAGGGGGAGAAAAGGAGGAACACTTTCCTCACCCTAAGAACCCTAAATTGTTTAACAGAGCTGTAGGATTAAAAGAGCAGTTGTGGAAACCAGTATAGTTGGTAAAAGGCAAGTAAACCCCTTGAGTATGATTAAATGAATAAATGAGTATGTTTAACTGAATAGGCTTGGTTGAAGCCATGATTAATAAAATGCAATGAGGCCTTAGAGATAACTCGACTGGGCTGAAAAGTCCCAGGCGATGTAGAAAGAGTTGGAAGAAGGGGAGAGTCCTCAATTCTTTCCTTGCTGAGTATTATGTTTTCTCTCGGATGAGAAAGCTGGTACACTAATGAAAGTAAAAAGTTTTTGAAACCATAGTGATAAGGATTGTATTGTTGAAGATACAATCAAAATCTGTTTGTGTTGCACTTGTGGAAACATTTGAGGATAATGTGATGAAGTGCATAAAGATATGCTAGGACATTTTGAAGATGTTTTATGAATTCGAATGTTATGATACATGCATTTGGTTTAATATTACAACTAATGTAATTGTGACTATGATGATGCATACTATGTATAGAAAGTAATTGGAGCTATTGAGGAAGACAATTGCCAATGATGGGAAACCTCAAGCAAAGGATGACCGGGAGAAGGTTGCGGTTGAAAGATTGTTGACAAGGCTGTAAAAGTCCCCATAAAGCTCCGTTGATGAGGTAAAAATCAGAAAGAGGGTGCTAGCATCCAAGAACCAGTATAAATATATTTGTGCCTATGTGGCACAACGTATGAAGGGATTTGGTAAGAACCCCTTCTGAAATATTTTATTGTCTTAGTGTTATGCATGAACTTTTGAAAGGCAGTTTTATGCCTTGGGTACCCAAGTAAGGTATGATCTAGGAAGGAGAACCTGAATGATGGAGGTATGAACCTATGGTAGTAAACATTGTTTGTAACCCTTGGAATAATTCATGAACTGATATGTCATGAATGCATTGACCAATCAAGGAATACTTATAGGCATTCATGTGGAACTTTTGAGTTCATGTGTACTAATTTGGGATCGTGATCGACCTATAGCAGGCAGTATGGTCCTATTGTAAGAAGGAAATAAAATGAATAAGCCATATGAGGAAAAGGTTGGTTAAATTCCAACACACCATGGCCAAGAACCAGTCATAAAGTGTGAAGAACTTGAAAACAATGCAAGAGTGCATTGGGTATGAATGTGGCCATGAATAATTGGCACATTTGTTAAAATCATTTGAAATGTTGAATAACGTTTTGAAAGGGTTGGTATGTTGAAATGAGGCATAGGCAAGGAATAGGATTCCCTTTTTATGTTTATATAGATGTGATGAACTGTTAGTATGCATGGTTTTGAATATAGATATATATATGTACATGGATGAATGAGAGACTAATAGTTTGTTTGGCTGTGTAAAGAATGAATTGCAAGGAGGAAATGGGTATTGGATATGGCTGTATTATAAGCCCATAAGGAAGACCAATTTCCTATTGAGCCAAACTGCAAGGAATGGTACTTCCTTTTTGAGAAAGTGAATTTGATTGTTAGTATGCACAATTCTGAAAATGTTTGTGATGATGTTGTAAAGGTGCAATAAAAATGTATGTGCATGGAAAAGCTAACAATTTGTTTGGTTGATTGATGTTGAAAGTGCAGGAAGAAAAGGGGTCTTGGATATGGCAGCGTTATAATACCATAAGGAAGACCAATTTCCTGCTAAGCCAAACCGCTATGGGAAGGAAAGTCCCATAATTATGAATCTGGTTCCTGTGTGGAACAAATATGGAAATAAAATGTGGAATTGGAAATCTGTAGGTGACAAATTTACAAGGAAATTTTGAATTTAAAATTTATGATGATGTATCATGAATTTCTGTATACCTATGATACAGGTGAAAGGAAAAGATCTGTGAAGAGTGCAGATATGAGATATTGAACTCTCGGGTTCAATGAAGAATTGTGAAAAAGAGTATAATCGGATCGCATGAAATAGAGACTAACAACTTGTTTGGTTGTGTAAAGAATGAATTATTTGGAGAAGGAGAGTAACATGTGTCCCTATATGTTACGGTACTGGGAGAAGGAGAGTAACCTTCATCCCTATCTATTACGGTATCAGGATAATGAGAGTAACCTTCATCCCTATCTATTACGGTACCGGGAGAAGGAGAGTAACCTTCATCCCTATCTATTACGGTACCTATAGAAGGAGAGTAACCTTCATCCCTATCTATTATGGTGTCAGGAGAAGGAGAGTAACCTTCATCCCTATCCATTATCGTGCTAGGAGAAGGAGAGTAACCTTCATCCCTAACTTTAGCTAAGCCGAAAGGCTGTCAAGTTGTAAAATCATGAAAAATGGCTACTGCTAAGCCATGAGAACCTTGTGGTAATCCATGATCGCCTAGAATATATTGTGTTGAGGTAACACAAGCCAGAGGGATGCCTCGACAGAGAAAGTCTGGGGGACGCCTCGACTGTAAGACTCGATAGAGTCTCTGGAATTCTTTCTGTGCGAGAAAACCTTGGCAAGGAAAGATGGATCACCCAAGGGACTGTATAGCAGAGAAGGGGATGTTTGAGCTTGGGCTTGGAGGGTGAGTGACCGCAAGGAAGAGGAGACCTTAATATTTCTTGTAAACTATTGATTGGGATCATGCACACGATGGGTAGTTCTTCCTGTGAGAGAAAACCTTAGCAAGGCAAGATGGATCACCCGAGGGACTGTATAGCAGAGAAGGGGGTGCTTGAGCTTGGGCCTAGAGGGTGAGTGACTGCAAGGAAGATGAAACCTTGATAGTTCTTGTAAACTATTGATGGGGATCATGCACAAACTGGGTATGTCAAGAAAAAATAATGAGCCTGGATAACAAACAACCATGTGGATACAAATTCACAAACTGCGCAGATAATTGTTGTGCTAAGATTAGAAAAAAAATTCCTAGAAATTTTTATACAATGTTATCAAATGAGACTATGATTAATATTCTTGTTGTCCAAGAATTATTGAAAGTAGGTGATGGAGATTAAGGGTCTGAAACAGGACCTGACCGAGAAAGAAAGATCAAGATTTATGGAATGGTTGAATGGGAAAGTATTGACAGGTGTTTTAAGGAAGAACACCAAGGACAATGTTCCTTTAAGGGAGAGGGTATTGTAACAACCTTGTTTCCCCCAGCTTGTAATTAATCATAAAATAGGACTACCATTATAAGGCATGTGGATAGTGTAAATGTATTATTGTTTGAGTTGCCAATAAATGACTGTGGGGGTGAAGCCTTGAAAGTACTAGCCATGATATCACTAGAGGAAAGAATGTGAAAACTATAAGAGAGGGCTCATTATATCAAATAACCCCAAATTTCCCTTGATGGGGGTAATAAATATCCTTCGGATCCCAAGGAGAGAAACTAGTTAATGAAGAAAGGACTAGTGGTTGAATTATCAACCACTCCCATGAATGGAAGCATAGTTTGACTATATAATATCAGCCCGAAGTACCACTGGGTATAACAAACCAAGCTGACCCAAGTTCCCTTCTGACAAAAGGAATAGGATGGGTCGAGACCCATCTTGGGGAAAATATGTAAGAAAATTGGTAAGGAGAATGCAAGAGCTCTCCAACAGATGAGGAACAGAAGGCTACGATATTGATGCCGAGAGAGCATCTAATAAACCTCACCCAGGGCCATAACATAGAAGGAAATATCTGAAAGTTTGCAGAGAACGAAACCCGATCAGAAGCTGAAATAGAGAAAGAACCCTTGAGAACTGCGAGAGTTCCCTGGTGATATCATGGCTTGGAACGGGGGTGTCCAGAGTGCTAATAATGAATGCCTCTGAGCCTATGGTCGGGTGGAAGGAAAAACACCCACATTCAGTTAGTTGGCTCCCATCTGCAATAGATAAGTATTCACATATCTTGTGTATTTAAATGGTACTATGAATTAAAGTTGGATATCCTATGAATGTTGCAGGGATGGATATGTTTGCTTAATGATTTATATTGTACCCTTTTTGTGTCAGATTGATTGTGTAATTAGGCAAGTAGTAAATTGTATGAATTGGATGTGTTTTTATACACGTAAATGCTTGCGTTGTGTGGTGGCTTAAGCTAGAGCCACAAAATGCGAGTTCATCGACCGTGGGCATAGTTTCATGTATGCATGTCGACCCTCCTAGTCATTATGATTCCCTTGGAGGATGAAGTTTGTTAAGATCAGGAGAGGTAGTGAAGATATGCACAGGGTGTCTACGAGGAAAGAAGAGACTGAGAACCACTTAAGTTCTAGACCTAGTGAAAGAGCGCAAGAGTTGTGCGGAAGACCCTTCTAAGTGTTAAGTTCAGGAGAAAGAGCGCAATGCTCTTAAATCCTTCATAACTGATGAAGCTCAAGAAGGATAGCGAGATTCAAGTATCGAAAGGGAATATTCTTTTATTTGGAAGATGAACGGACAAGACCTTTCAGGAGGACCCAAGGTTTGTCTCAACCACTAGATTGGAAGAAGGAGCATAGGTGTTAACGCCTCGACTCCTTTAGTTTTCGCAAGATTGATGAATGTTGGTAATAATCGTGAAGGGGATGGATCCTCCGAAACCTTAAGTTGCAATGCGATCTAGACCTTAGATCCAAGGATCTATTGGGACCCACTTTGATCATCGGATCTGTGAGTGCGGAGTTCGCATGATGAGAGAATCACGCGTTGGTGCAATTAAAATTTTGAAACCCGAAGTTGTGATGTGATCTGAACCATTGGATTAAGGAAGGTTGTGGAACGTCGATCTGACGTGATCAGATTAATGCAAGGAGTATGTGGGAATTAGAAATTCCCTAAGGACCAAGCTCAGAAGAGACTAGCACTTATCAGAAGTGCACATGAGGTCCAAGAGGTGAAATTGTTTCAAGTTCGTAAGCTCAGGAGGGAAGCGAAAGTCAAGACCCATACATCAGGGATTGTAGGAAGTAAATCGAAGGTCGAGACCTTTGAAACATCTGAAATATTCCAAGTCATGGAAGAAAGAGAAATATCAGGAGGAGGAGCAATAGTGACCATTGGATCAAGCACTGTGAAATATCTGGACCGCTGGGATCCACGTCTAGACAATTAGAAGAGCGTGCAGGAGGAGATCAGATTTGATTCGTTAGATCTGAGCACGAGGACCAACAGTCGTTGGATCCCAAGGAAAGTGCACGAGGCCTAACCCTTTTAAAGTGCACAGGAGAGTGGACTTGAGAAATCTTGAAGTTGCGAAGTCAATAAGAACCATCCAACGTCAAGGTTGATACGTGGCATAAGATCCACAACTTCGGAGGCTTGTGGACAAGGAGGAGGACAAACATCCAAATTAAATCCTGGTCGTTGATTTCCAGGGGGATACGTATCAGGAGATCATGTATTTTAGGTAAAACCACTCCAGAGAAATGGGTGCATAAGAGTTGAAACTCTCGAAGCCTGAAGCTCCAAAGAGCCGAAGAGCCGAAGCACTAAAGGGTCAGAGTGTCGAAGGGCCGAATAGCCGAAGAACCGAAGGTATCTGAACCATTAGATCCAGAGAGACACATGGCGATAGATCACAAGCTTCAGGAAAATTGCATTGGAGTTTCAGTTGAGAATTGATATTCCCCAACCCCGAAGACCCGAAGTGAATCTGGACCACCAAATCCAGAGGGAAACGTGGTGAATGGATCGTGGACTCTAGAGAAATTTGTTTAAGAGTTTTCATTTGAGATTCGAGACTCCCAAAGTCCGGAGAGACGAAGAGTCGAAGTAAATCTCAACCGTCTAATCATCCGAAGTAGATCTCAGTCGTCAGATCATCCGAAGTAAATCTCAAGCGTCAGATCATCTGAGTTGAATCTGGACCGTTTGATCCAGAAAAGACATGACGTAGATCGGTGGATTCTGGGTAAAGTCCCGAAGTAATTCATAACCATTAGATCAAGAGGAAATGTGGCATAAATCTATAGATTTTGGGTAAAGACCCGAAGCAAGCCTCAACCGTCTGATTCAAGTGGACATGTAGTAGGAACTCTCTTACTTCGAGGGGAAGTGAAGTTTGAGATTTGAGATCTTAGAAGTTCAGAGACCCGAAGGAAATCTTGACCGTTGATCGAGCAAAGGGGTCATAGGACCGTTGATCTAGTTTAAAGATCAAACCCTCGAAGCAGAGGCAGAGTCGCTGATTGAGAAGGATAGGTGTCTACAAATCGTCAACTCTGGATGATTGATGTATGGAAGAAAGAAAAGTTTGAGACTTGAGAATTCTAAAGCCCATAATTTTGAAACAAATCATAGTCATTGATTTGCAAGAGGTCAGATCTGATCCACATCTTTGAAAGGGATAGATTTGAGCCGTCAGTTCAGAGGCACTGTCTAGATCATGAGATCGATAGTCACGTAGCATTGCGGGGATCGGGTATGCACAAACTTTAAAAATTTGAGGGTAGGCCACAATCCAAACCACGGTTTTGAAGAAAGGACACGTGGAGGCTCGAGGAGAATTGCGGGCTGAAAGGTAGTTTTTTTTCAAAATGACTTTGGTCGCACCTACAATTGTGTGTTTTCATGAGGTTATCACCCAAGGTCACCTCAAGGAGGGGCTTATTATAAAAGGGGCTAGCACCCAAACTCATATATTCCCCAAGCGCGAAGGGATGGTCGCAGGTACCATTAGACCTACACCCGGAAGTCGAAAGGTTCTGCGTTTAATTACAGAGCGAGACCATCAGGGTCTCAGAGAGTCATTTGGCTTCAAAATCGGAGATCCTTGACCGGGAGGTCAGATTGGTTCCCCGACTTTCCAAATTAGAAACCATGAATAGAGAATTTGTTCTTTAAGAAAAGCGAAAATTTGCATGCCCCATCATGGGTGTGTTACAATAAGTCAAGTGAATGAGGTGTCATGGATGGAGGGAATTTTTTTGGGAATGGGATTCATGACATACAAGGGGTTGTAGTGTCTCACTTATTTGTGCCTTTGTAGAGGGTGTGTTGCACCTTCATTTTCAATGCATCCTTTTTCCAAGCCCATTCATTGCCATTAATTAATTAAGGTCCAAACACTAGGTATTCCCTAGGGTGAATAGATTATCTTGGGGGCTAGTACCAAAGTATCTCTTCAAGGGAGAAGTACACACAGTGCCATGGGGTTATATTCTATATTGTAACTGACTTTGTGTAAATCCCTCAATCAAGTGGGACATTTATGTTATTTGTTTGCTTTTGCAGGTCTTTGATTTTTTAGGGGAAGCTTTTCATTGCTCTAAAGACCTCTTTGGGAGAGCATTTGGAAGGTTCATAATCAAGATTTTATCTTTTTCCAGCTACAAGCCTCTGGGCCTTCTTCCCTTTCTTCCCATGAAATGAGGGACAACCCCTTCTCGGGTTAGTACACCCGAAAAACCTAAAAGGTGAGGAGATGAGGGGATGAAGTATGGAAAGTGACAAGTATGTTCAGGAATGGCATGATGACTCATCAAAAGGACCTACCAGTAGCACACCTATCCGTAAGGGTGACCTAATTACTAGGGCACAATTTAAACCACCAAAGTGAAACGGGGCAAAGAACATAATGTCCAAGAAAATGTCACATAATCAAAAGCAATAATAGATGAAACAAACTCAAATGCCTCAAATATTGAAACAACACTCACCATAATATCTAACTTGTACCTCATGGAGAAAGACCCAATGTCTTATGGAGGCCAACTGATGTGGTAGATAACATCATGATCAACCTAGATCTATGGTGGTGAGGTGGGTCTCTATATATGCAAGTGGACATTGTCAGTTAAGTTGTCTCTCGGTACTCTATGTATGCAACCTGAGGGCCTCAAGACATCATCTCCTTAGTTATCCCTAGGAGTTGGCGATAGCAACTCCTTCAAAAATTTCCACCGAATCTAGAGCATGAAATTAACCCCCATCTTACAAATCATCACTAGTTGAACACATTGCATCAATGACACTCTAGTAAGTCCATACATTGTTCTCTAATCATTTCCATCTTCAATTTCATCTCAACAATTACTTTCATAGTATAGTTGTTATACTACTTTCATGGGAATTAGTTTTACTACTTCTAGTGTCATTTCAATACTTACATTTCATTGTTTATCTAATACTTTACTTTCATAGTATTTACACTTGTTTGTCTCCCATTCCACCATTCTCTACTTGATATGAATCTTTTGTTCTCACTCTTTGAAGTTACTCTTTGTCTTGTTCTTGCTTGATACCACATCATCGACAAGGATCCTTGTAGCTTCTCTTTGCATTGATTATCATGGATTGTGAGTCTTATGAGGGTTGGGCATCATAAGTTCACTTGTGAATAATTACCTCATGATGAAGAGAAATTAGATCACACTATGTGTGCTATTAGGCACCTTTTGTGTGCACCATTTCATTGCTATTGTTGTCCCCTTTATTTGTCTTTGACTTCTATCATTGTGCCACTTTCTTCTATTTCCTTGCAATTCACTACTATTCCCTCTCATGGGTGACAAATCCTACAAAGGGAGATATATTTAGCATACAGATTTCAAACTTTTGTACTCACATACACTTACCAACTTAGATGTACCATGGTGTGGTCTACTATAGTGTTATTTCCATACCTGACCTACTTGATGATAACATGGTTACCTCTCATCCTTCATGTGAAGGTTCTTTTATGTTGAATCACTTTCCCTTGAGTTATATTACCTAATATTAGAGGTGTGACCTCCTTGCGATGTCTTGTGCTTGAGTAGGGTTGCTTATCACATCTTCTCTTATGTTTATCCATCAGTTTGACCATGTTAGACCCTTTGATGTACTCACCTAATATTTGGGTTTTGTGTTGGGCCCTAAACCTTTCATGTAACATTTAGTTGGTTAGAACTCAGGATTCTTTATATCAAGTCCTCAACGACCTAAATCCATTTTGGAATGCTTAGTTGGGGTTCCACTTGGTTGAGCCTTGCATAGCCCTTCTCAAACCCTCGATGACATAAATCCATTTGGGAATGCTTAGTTGGGATTCCACTTGGTTGAGCCTTGCATAACGCTTCTCAATTTCTTGGTACCAAGAAAACCTTTTCTTTCATTATACCATGTATCTGTGTCACATTTTGTAGAAAAAAATGCATTATTTAAGGAAAATACCTACAATATAGGCCATGGAACCCACAGTTCTCAATCAAAACCCATGTCATGTTTCCTTTGCATGGAAAATTTTCCCTTGTTGATATGTCAACATCGTTAATGCATTGAGTTCATTTGCTTGCCCATTTATATCATGTGTCTCCTCTTTTTAAACACTCTTTGAGTCTTCTTCCCTCTCAATATTTATACAAATTTAAATTAGTACCAACTCTTGATCTATCTCCTATAATCCTTTTCTGTGCTCTTGTGTTGCTTGTTCTTGTCATCTCAAATGCCTCTTATTGGTTTTTTCCTTGAAGACTTATTTTCTTGTCCTAGGGCCTCTCCATTAACTTTATCCCCTCCCACACCTTGCTGATTCAACTCCTTCATGTAAAAAAAGTTTCCAACACAAATTGCATAAGAGAGGTTTCACCTTTTTGAGGGCATTTTGGGTCACCGTACAACACTTTATTTTTGCATTATTTTATATGGTAGATTTAGGGTGTTTTATTGCATTGTATTAGGAATTAGGATCAAATATTTTATGTAGTAAGATGTAGCAGCGTGTATATGTTTATTTCAGCAGAGAAGCAATCTCTTGAAGGATTTTTACATCACTCATCTTCAACCCAGATAACGTCAACATGTATAACAAGTTTTCCAAGTGAATTCCTTCATTTTCATTTCCTTTGAGAGAGATATATTCACTCTACTTAGTTTGATTTCTTTTGTTGATTTATTCTTATTCCATTTTTGGTGCAAAGCTTATCTAAATTACCCTATTTAACTTATAACCCTAAATCACATAATCAATTGATAAATCATAATTAATGTACTTGCACTCTCTCTTTCTCTTTTCATCATCTCTTCCTATCCCATGATTGTTTTTTTAAATTCAAACGACATTTTCTTCCTTCTTATGATGACGACATCGTGCCTAAATCCAATGTTCAAGGTAGCGTTTGAAATTTGATAACACCACATCATCTTAATTTCTTTTACCATGAGAATTTTAATGAGAACTAGTTTTACATGATTTACTATTTGAAATTTGATAACACCACACCATGAGGATTTTAATGAGAACTAGTTTTACATGATTTACTATTTGAGATTTGACAACGTTTCATTTCATTTTTAATCTTGCATGGGAAGATAATATGAACCCATTCTATATTCTACATGATTTAATTATTGCCTATTCACATTACTTAGGAAGCTTGTGACACCTATTCATTCATACAATACCCATAATAAATGGATAATTAAAATCATATTATTTTATTACACTCGTGAGCACTTGTCTCATTTAGACATGAACCAATGTGCTTACAATGTTCTCCTAAACTACTAAATTAGGGAAAGTATTATTTACCATGTAGACTGATGCTAGATCATCACCTACATCATTAAAAAGAAGACAGGCTGGAGGACAACGCCTCATCCAGCACACTAAGAAGCTTATTCGGATTTCCAAAGAGGAAAAGCGTCTTTTTGAATTTTGAAAATTAGAAAGAGGGAGTAATGAATGTTTGGAGGCTGATGCCATCCCAAGGATCTTAGCATATCAAAATCTCTTTAATGTATGGATAGGTTGTACAGATTTTTATCTTAGCTTGTATCTTCTTTGTAAATGCTCATTTATTATGCCAAGAGAGCAGTAGGTAGGAAGGAGGGAAGGCTTAAGAAGCTTCTTCATGCATATAATTTGTTTTCTTGTTTTATTTGTTGTTGTTGTTGAGTTACTGTCTCGTTGAGACATAGAAAGGAGAAGCAAAGAAGTTTTTGTAAGAATCATGTAAATTCATTTTTCCTGATATATGAGAAGGAGATTGCTTAAATGTGGTTTTTATCCATCCCTGAATGAATTATTCGAACACTTTATTGTTACTATTTGTGTTTAACTTGTTCATGCATGTATTTCCTGTATTTTTTGTTTCATGAATGAAGTTATCAGTTTAGTATGAGTTTCAATTGTTTCTCTTCCAGAACACTTGGTCGAGGAGCACATAGTGCCCACACAAGGAGTGCGCAGACCAGGAGTTAGGATAAGAGTTTTTCAAGATCAAGAGGGATAGAGGTGTGTTGCAGAGACTGCGCAAGGAGTGTGAGCATATACTCCTTAGAGTATATCGTTCTCTTTCGAAATTCCCTTGCAAGGAGTGCAGAAGGGTCGACACTCTATAGAGTGGTCGAATCCCTTTAGGAAAAAAAGGGAAGCTTTTAGAGATCCAAGTGTCAGAGCAATGCTAGGTGGATGTAAATGGTTGAATCCCTTTTAAGATTTTTTCAAGCTCGGGAGGGATAACATACCTCATAGTGCTGTGGTGGAGGCTTAGTCAAGTCCCTAAGTCTAGAGGTTCGAGAGTGCCCAGAGGAGGAATCAACCTAAGTAGACAAAGCTCGAAAGAGATAGCGGTCGAAATAATCGAAAGAAGGGATCTCTCTTGAGTTTCCCAAGTCAACGGATGAGATCCGTTCGGGAATTTACCAGAGATTCGAAAACCATCAAATCTGGAGAGATCGCACAAGATTTATGTGGGGAGGTGAATCTAGGCCCCGAAGGCCCGGAAGCCCAAAACCCATCATCATCATCGGATTTGGTGACACGTGGCAACAGATCTACTTCGCAGTTGGAGGAACAGTCGTCGGGAGGAGCAGAGGAAAGACTCTCGAATTCCATCAAGACTGTTGGTCCAGAGGACATTTGTCAGCAGATTAGAGACTCCGGAGGATTGAGGGTTCGAAGGTCTCAAGGGGTAGAGAGTGCCAAGATGCCCAAAGGCTCGGAGGCCGAAGCATCGTCAGTCGTTGATCCAGAGGAGACATGTGGAGGGGGGAGATCCACTCCGCTACACCGACGTTTGGAGAAGTGCAAAGGTATGGAGACGAGAGAACCCCCGAAGCCTCGAAATCTTGAAGGGATTTGGACCATCCACCTGTTGTCATTCCAACTGTCGATCCCAATGGGATTTTGATACTCCATGAAGTTGGGGTTTGGGAGGATTGCGGGGTGTGTCTATTGGAGACGCCCGGAGTGCGAAGGCCCTGAATTCCCAAATTGGGCGGAAACAACAGGTAAGCCCCTGGTTTTGAGCCTGGGGTCATGGGAAATTAGCGCTTGATTAGTGGGAGCCTACTAAAAAGGGTTTTAAGCCCAAAATTACAGTAAGGACCCGTGGAAATTGAAACTAAAAGGTCCAGAGAGATCTTGTGAGTTGATCCAACTCTGGTAATTCGAAGATCCTTAGACCAGGAGGTCAGTGGACCCTAGGTGAGGGTGGGGGTATGCGTCACAGACTTGTCATGACTGCTAGACGAACACTTAATTGAAAACAAATCCAACTTGTTGGCATTGTTTTATCTATAAAAATAATCAAATAATCATTTATTGGGTAATCATCGTGCATCCAACGGTTATAAAGAAAAGTCAATGGAAGTAAACAATTGACTTTTCTCCATGTCGATTGGATGGAACTTGCAATCGAATTAAGTTCTGGTCATTACAAATTTGCACGGTAATTAACCATGAAGTCGTCGAGGAAAAAAGCATACACCAACATCTATGTTGTTTTCTGCCATAAATTGATCGAAACTTTGAAATTGCTTGGATATTTTGTATAAGGTAGTAGTCTAAACCTTCTATGATTTGGCTTTTGGGTAATGTTTCCATAATGAAACTGTAAATATGAATGGTTGAATATAATCACATTGTTTAAGGGGTTTTTTAGTATGCTGAATCCGTTTATACATTTTTTTCAGTGGTTGAATCCATTTATACATTCAAAAATACAATTAAACAATGTTTAAAATTTCACCTAAATTTATATCACTCCATTCTAATGAAAAAGCTAAAACATAAAATTTTTAAACTACTTTGTGTATACATATCCGTAAATATTTTGATTGTAAATTCATTGGTGGTTGATGATAGTGAAGAGATAAGACGAGGGTGTGTGTGAATATTACAATCTAATTAATTGCAAATTCATTGATATTTGATGAAATTTCGGATTGATTAATACATGCTCTCAGTACAGTTATACCCTTGGCAACACGTCATTCCCAATGCAAAATCACGTTATACAATATTCTTCTCTATATATAATGAAAAACTAACGTTATACAATATTTTTCTCTATATATAATGAAAAAATATTCTTCTCTATTACAATATAATGAGAGGGACGGGCATAGTTCCACATGTGATGGCATTGTCAGTGAAATCACGGTGTATTCAGACAGAAGAATATTTGAAACACATGAAAGGGAGAGCAACAATGTGGAATAGCGAGTTGAAGTGAATCGAATGACAGTGTACAACTCATAGAGACAAGACATGCAGCACAATAACTCCCACTAAAAAATGAACTGCATATTTGACATTTTTTTGGTTTATTTATGACTAAATAAACCAAACCATGAGCATGTGGATAACCGTATTTTATGCATCTTTACCACATGTGTGGATATATATGCCTGGATATATTAACTCTAAGGGTTGGTTCAATTGGTAAGACGTGCATACACTCTCAAAGAGAAGGGAAAGTGCATAGACTTTCGAAGAGAAGAAAAAGGTCACCACTAGGAGCCTTGATTCCTTTGGGGTTAGGCCTCTGTTAGGTGGCCTAGCCATTTTCTTGGTAAAAGAAAATATGAATGAATATATATATGTGTGTGTGGATTACTTAGGTATATATATGTTTGGGAGATTTAAATTTGGTTTCAAGAACATATATTAATTATATTATTAATATTGTACAATTTTAGTAATTGATATCTGTTATTTTTCAAATTTTTAATTGGTTATAAGTAAAAAAAAAAAAACTAATATTTAAACTACGCCATATCGTATCACATATATAGAGATTTAGTTTTGGTTTCCAAATCAGTTGTTTGGTTATATCATAGATTTAGATTTGGTTTCAAAAGAAGTTGTTTGGTTATATCATAGATTATACTCCAAGTCTCCTAGAAACGTAGGGCCTTCTTCTAACAAGAATATGTTGGGTTTACTAAATTCACTTAAAATATACTTCTTCCATCTACTGGACACCATATAAGTAGAAAATTGAAATGTCTTTATAGTTTTTTCATTTCAAATAATCAAAACTATGAAGTTCGAAAAAAAATAAAAATGGAAGCGCTTAGGTAGTGATCAAATCTCAAGACCATGAAGTTCGAAAAAAACAAAAGAAATGGAAGAGCTTGCATAGTGATCAAACTTTAAGAGGATTTATATTTTCAAATAATCAAAACTATGAAGATTGAATAAAGAAAATGGAAGTGTTTAAGGACAACCATACCACCTAGAATAACCCGTTGGTCATATTCCAAGACCAACAAACAAAGACACTTTAGACAATAATAAAATTCTTTTCTTTTTATACAATCCTTCCTAGATGAGGTGACAACACTTCCTATATTAGGTGACAACCCTTTTTTGGGTCCATCTCCTTTGATGAAATTCTTTACTATAGTTGCAGTTATGTTTGCATTTTAAGAAATATTCAATTAGTTAGGAGATAGGGCTGACATTCTTTAAGATGAAACATATGGCCATTTGTGATAAGACTAGAAAGGTAGATATCCTCAAATGTGGGACTCCCCTTATGGGTGTGTCTTTAAATCTCTCCACCCTTGTTTAGTCATAAGTTATTAGCATATCTTACTTGTAAATGGTTAGATATACTCTTCAATTATGAGACAGGCAGTACAATAACTCCCACTAAAAAATGAACTGCATATTTGACATTTTATTTATTTATTTATGACTAAAGAAACCATGAGCATGTGGATAACTAGGGAGCACATTATTTTATGCATCTTCACCACATATGTGGATATATTAATCCCAAGGGTTAGCTCAATTGGTAATATGTGCACACACTCTCGAAGAGAAGGGAAAGGTCATGACTAAGAGCCTTGATTCCTTTGGGGTTAGGCCTCTTTTAGGTGGTCTAGCTG
>JASDQU010880167.1:32473-60039 GCA_032191745.1 Picea mariana
ATCCATTTCAGAGTACCTCATTAAATGGAGAAAACTATTGGCTGAAGATTCCACTTGGGAAGATAAGTCTTTTATATAGAATCATCCAGAGTTGCTCAAGCGTTGTGGACAACACTTGTCTCAAGGGGAGGGGCATGTTAAGCCCTAATATTGGCTCATTACCTCTTAATTGGGGCATATTATATTAGTAATGTTATTTTATTTATGTCGGCTTTAGGCCATTAATTGTAATTATACCTCCTAGTCTCCTATATATACCAAGGAGACATTTTAATTTTGAATCATCTTGTACTTGAACATTTAAGTGGGGTAAAAGGAGGTTGCCCCCTCGAAGAGACTTATTATCCGAAATTATCTCTTTTTCAAGGCGTTGAGTACCTTTTCTGAGGTTTTTCTATGCTATATTGATATTTGGTTCTTAACAAGTGTCATCATGCTTGGGGGGTGAAAAAATATGTGAGGCAACTCATGTGGGTAGAGTAAGAAACTACCGGCAAAGTCAACACCTGAATGTGTGTCAGACTGGGTGAAGGTGTTGTATTACTGGGTGTTGGAAACCTAAAGGTAGATGACAGAGGGTGATATTGATAAATGAAAGTGAATCTTATTGCTTCAAAGATCCCTGATGATGGGTGGAGTGTCCACTCGAAATGTTGGACGTTTCAAAAAATCCTTACACAATTTATTTCCAGAATTACAAACATCAAAATGAAAGTTTTCTAAGAGGAGTTCCTATATGAAAATTTGTATCATACCTGAAGGGACCATGGGATGGCCATATGGTACTTGTTATGAGGTTTTCAATGAGTGCTTTCATCCAAAAATCAAATACCCAAAGTGAAAAATATCTCATAATAAAGAACACATTACAGAAATTTGAAAAAATGTATGGGAAGAAAACGTACATGTTCCTTGGGGCTCCATGATGAGGTCCTAGGGAAAATGTGTAAAATGTAAATAAGACAATAAAATTATGTATATTGGAGAATGAGGATCTCGATGGTGAAATCATTTTGAAAAATGAAGTTCCTGAGCTCTCGTACGAGTGACTGAAAGTTTGGGTTATGGGTGTATAAATGGTAGTGGGGGACCCACAATGCCACCTCATTTGCACTTGTTGTGATGAGTGTTTACATGGATCTAACTGATTAGTCAGATATTGAGCTCTATTATTCGGCCATGGGATATCAGATTATTGTTGCAAGAGAGTTGGGTAAGGGATCCTGACCTACTCATGTTTTTTTGAATTTTTATGTTTTTGCTTAGGGTCATATGGATGGTTGTACAACCCCCTTTTCATGAAAAATGGGAAAAAAATGTGGGAGACCATGATATACCTGCACCAATCGACATGGATTTAATCTAGTCATATGTGTTGCACAATGCGGGTGATGGAGTTTCAATTACAATTGACATCAATTTGACTCGTAGGCTATCGTCAACACTAATCGGTATGTTTGTTATAAGAACAAGAATGTGGAACAATGTAACTGTGCAAGGGACAAATGCACTATATTCCATGTGACTGTAATCATAACATTCATTCTGAGAAGCACAACTATTCGGCAAACAGTCAGTACGTCGTTCAACACGCCTCTTTGTCTAAAAAATGCGTTATTGGGGCACAAGGTTTTGATGTGATCTTTTCGATATGTTTTGCTCATATAACAAGATAACATGAATTTTTTGGTGGTGCAAGGCATGATTTGCATGTGGATAGGAAGAATGTGTGTGCACTAGTGAGAGCGTGATTGGAGTCCCTTCATAGAAAGTTGGGTAATAATGTTGGGATTCGCTTACATCTTTCCATCTTTGGCTTGGTGAAATTATTTGATTGTTCCCTGATGTAATCCCATGAAGATATTTTGAAATTTTTAGTGGATATGTGGTGGGAGGACCTCCAACTATTTTTGGTTCATGGTCAATACATGAGGTTGATAGAAGAGACTGAAATTTACTTTATGATCAGACTCTCCATTAGGGGAATTTCCCCTTAGGTACAACCTCATATGGTGGGAGGGGAGACATTTCATCCAATATCGACCCATCATTGTATATCCTAGGATTTTGTGGTGGGAGGGGAAATATGTATGAACAATATTAATTCCTTGATTACACGAGTAGTGGCTTCATTGGTTGTAAGAATTTATGGATCCTCGGTGCCCCATAGCATCTTCGAAGAACACATGAGGATTGGGGAGTGAGTGATTGATGGTTAGGTATTTTTCTGGGCAGGCCTAATGAGAGAGTGCATAGTTGCACAACTAGGACATTGCGCTGGATAAAGGGGCATACATTTTTCTTATGGCTTTGTCCCCTGTAGTTTTTTCCTAGAGCGGGGTGTACTCTTGCAACCTCAGCAAATTTTGGACCCTTTACTGGTGAGTTGGCCATGCGTGAGGTGTTGCGATGAGATATTGGTGTGATAGGGTGGTGGCCCTATAGGTAACTAATTTAATGAGATGTTTCAATGGTTTTGTTAGTAGACCCCCCAGGTTATCCTGGAGTACCCATATGTCCACATGGATTACCGAAAATATCCTGATATGATCGTTCCTCCCAGGGAGGATTGGGACCAATGAGGTGAGCATATTTCATTTGTTTTTGCATGTATATATGATTTATGTGATGTTTTGTGACATAGTATTGATGGGTAACCATGTTTGTGATTTTAGATATTGGAGTGTGAGGACGTGAGGCAATCGTTTTCTGTGAGTGTGAGATGTAGGCCTTAGAGGACCATACTATAGCTAGACAATGTCGAAATCAAGA
The DNA here is from genome assembly GCA_032191745.1 of Picea mariana. Classification (NCBI taxonomy): domain Eukaryota; kingdom Viridiplantae; phylum Streptophyta; class Pinopsida; order Pinales; family Pinaceae; genus Picea; species Picea mariana. Next base: position 35,246 of record JASDQU010880167.1, read on the forward strand.
TGATGTGGGGGTAGGTCCTTCTCATTCCCCACCACAAGGTGACCCAAATTTGTAGATGCAAATTGATGATCTACATGGCTACCTGGACTGGGTGTTGCAGGATGTGCCTAAGGCATGCTGGATCAAGACTCTGAATGAGTAGGTCCTGGAGCTATGTGTGGGAGTGATACTAGAGTGGTGGTTGATTGTGATATGAGCCATAGTGGTTGGTGGGGAATATATCGATCATTTGAGACCATCTGCCAGTAGTGTACCATAATCTGGTGGAGGACCACCTGTTGGAGGGCCATCGATAGAGGGAGCACCAACAACGCTTGCTACTGGTGGATTTCTTGAACTATAGGCACCATAGGTTCTTTATGATATGTACAGTTGAGGCCCATATTTTTGAATGAGACTTGTATAGGGGCAAAGTCCCCACATTTTTGTATATGATTTGGGAGTGTGGTCATAGTGAGGAACAAATTTGTGTGTTGTACCCCATTTTGGTGAAACTAATGACTATGTATATACACATATTTTTGTATTTTCATGTTCTAGTGTATTTATGTGTGTGAATGGATTTTTGATGCATGCATGGATGATTTTGTTTTATTTATATGATGTTTTGGATAGATAAACCATGATAAACAATGAGTTTATTTAATGTGATAAATGTTAATCTACAATATCATTAGCAACATGATTTGCAACTTGGTTTTGATTTCTAGGAATGTCTATGAATGTAATAGATTCAAAATTCCGTGATAGAATTCTAACTTGTAGGTATTTTCTAAATAAGCAAAGATCATGCACATGAACTACATTGTCTAAATACAATATGACTAGTTGAGAATCCAAGAATATGCTGAGGTGATGAATGTGAAGGTGAACGACATAGACCAAGAGACCGATCACCGTAACATATTCTACTTTGTTTTTTGTAGTTGGTCCTAGACATATACCACTTGATTGAAGGAGTGTATGTGTAGGGGTATAAATGTCCCAAGTCACTGAAGTGAGATTCCAAGTCCATCGAATAGCACCATCAACATAACCAATATGATAAATCAATGAATGGCTCATCTGATAAAGAAAGAAAGTACATGAGATTAAAAAATATCAAGGGGATTGGGGTGAGAGAAAAAAAGATTTAAAAACTATATGGGCTATACAAAAATGAAAATGATGTTGATTAATTGGGTTGGTTTCTAGGTTGGTTTTTATTGATCTCAACCATTGAAGCAAGTCTGGTAGAAAATTTTGGTAGCCCCAACAGTGTGGTTAAGCAACTTCAATTTGATTGATGTATAATGGTATGAAGTTTAATATATTTGCAGAAAAGACTATTCTAGATGGATGGTACATGTCATGCTAGTTATGATGTTGTGAAGTTGGAGAACCCTCATGAGTAATCTAGAAGGTCAAAGAAGTCAAAATTATTCTAGAAGCTCCTAGAAGAAGTTGACTAGTCAAGTGAGTAGAACTAGGAGTTAAGCATGGGTTAAGTTGTTACAATAAGAAAATAATTAAAAATAGATTAGTTGCAACTAGAAGTGGAGAATTCACTATTTGTAGAAAAGTAGGTTAGAAGTGGACAAGTGGTTAGAAGTGGGTTATCCCTAAAAGAAGGAAATTGGGTTAAGTTGGTTAGAAGGTAACCACTTGGGGAATATACATGGAAGTATAAATTAGAGAGAAATGTGCTCCTATTAGCACCTATCGAGCACATTGAATATTTATTATTGTGTAAGTTTTATTTTAGGTACTCATGGATATATCTGAAGTTGCGCAAGTCTGAGATAGCATGAAGGGTTGATGGTGAAAGTTTCAGAATTACAAAAAATACTTAAAAAAACACTAGTTTTTGAGGTGTATGTGGGCTACAGTGGAGTAGGGTGCATATGTATGTGGGCTATTAGTATAATACAGTGCATACATGAGGTTAAATCCTAAAAACTTGAGAAGATGAAGATGTTGGGTCTCCAAAGTATGAAAGCAAGCTCCTAGGAAGGTCTACAGTGATCAAGTACATCATATCTATCTACCGGTTCAAAAGGTATGTCTTATTTCTATGAGTAGTTGGATTTTGTTTTATACATGAGAAATGGTTATGGAGGTTTGAGTATTTTCCCTAGAAATATTAGGGATGCATGGGACTTTATGTATAAGTCAAATCTACAGAAATACAATGATGGTATAATCAATATTTATCATTGATACATCTTGTTAGAGTTGAGGCACATCTTGTATTTATTGGCATGTGGTTAAGGGTTTTTGTGGTACATGATTGAGAGCTTGTATTTGTGAAGTGGTTGATGTATTGAGAGGTTTTATACCAGAAAGGGTTTTATGTCTAGTTCATGTGAGGGTTATTATACTTGTTCATGATTATACACACTTGTATGACACGTGACTAGAGAGATATAGATGAATTTGGTCAAAGGATATGTATGAGGATATATGCACATGGAACAATGACAGTATGGACACAGTGAGAGGTTGCAGGTTGATGTGAAAGAGGTTGAAGAGGGTCAAAGTTTTCAGAGAGAGAAAACCCTAGTTTTTCAGAAGGCATATGCACGATGCAGTACCGATAGGCTGCGTACATAATGGGTTGCAGTATAGATAGGGTGCATACATATTCGCGATGCAAAATATATAGGTCATGTATATGTTGGTTTTGATTGGTACAGGCTCAGTTTAGGTACTGGTTGATTACAGGGTAGTGGTACAAGTTGGCTACAGGTCAGTGGTACAGGCTCATATAAATTTACAATGGTATATATCACAATGACAGTGTGGCAGCGGTTTCTTCTTTTGAAACTTATATTTTAGGGTGACAGGATGGGACAAGGATAGGTGATTGTAACCACCTTTTGGTTGTAGCTAGAGAACATAGGGGGTTGTAGCCTCCTTTTGGTTGTAGCCACAGAATTGGGGAGTTGTATCTTCCCTCAGGTTGTAGCATGAAAATATAGGTGGTCGGAGCCTCCTTCTAGTTGTAGTTGGAGAACAAAGGAAGTTGGTGCTTCCAATGAATGTGATTCTTAAAGACATATAATAAAAATCCTTCAGTGGTTTTCTCCCACATTGGGTTTCCACGTAAAAATTTTGGTGTACTATGTATGTGTATGATTGTTTATTTACTCTGCACTTATTAGATGATAATGCTATATTGATCATAAATATAAATAACACTTGCATATTGTGGTTAAAAGGATTAAAAATCTTGATTATTGATTCACNCCCCCCCCCCCTCTCAGTAATCCAACAATTGGTATCATAGCAGGTTCCTTCATAAATTAGTTTAACCACTGAAAGGTAGATCATGGAGAGAAACAATATGTATAAAAATGGAATACCACAATTTGATGGACAAAACTATGCATTATGGAGTAGAAGGATGAAAACATATGTACAGGCACAGGGATTTGAATTTTGGAAATCAATTGTAGATGGATACAAAGAACCAATAGTTCCACCAACAAATGACAACAGAAAGAAACTCAGTCTAAATAATTCAAAGTCCACAAATGCACTTTTGAATGGTCTTTGTGATTCGGTATATACCAAAGTTATACATTGTAGCTCTTCTAAAGATATTTGGGACAAAATTCAAAATATTTATGAAGGAGATTCAAAATTCAAAGCAGCAAAGCTTCAACTTACAAAGGTCAATTCGAATAGTTAAAGATGAAGGAATAAGAGAATATTGCAGCTTACTTCTTATGAGTTGATGAAACTGTGAATGCAATCATAGGATTGGGAGAGGAAATTGATGAATTTGTAATTGTTCAAAAGGTACTAAGATATCTTCCAATGATATTTGATCCTAAGATCTTAGCACTAAAAGAAAGAGAAGATCTAGACTCAATAAGCATGGATGAACTACATGAAATCTTCACAGCCTATGAAATGAGAACTGAATAGGAAAATCTAGGTATAAAAGAAACAAAATTCAAAGCATCCAAAAGGAAAATAAAAAGGGAAAGAAAAAATAAAAAATAGTAGCAACAGTAACATCTCAGAAGACGATGAAGAAGTGTCCAACTTTGTTAGAAGATTGAAAAAGGGGACCAACGATAGATATAAAGGTAATCTTCCATTGATTTGTTTTAACTGTGATGGTATTGGTCATTTTTATAACAAATGTCCTCACAATAAAAAGAAAAGAAATGAAGAGGATGATTCAAACAAAAAACAAACTTATAAGGAAAAAGAACCAAAAAGAAAGTCTTCAAGAAAAAATTTTGCACCAAAGAAGACTGTCCCTCATCAAACGAAGATGAAGTCAGTGAAAGTGAGACAGAAAGAGTTGTATTCATGGAAATAGAAGAATCTGATAAAGAATACACCGAAGAGGAGTATGAAGAAGCAGAAGTTGACTACAAAGAAGAATTGTTGTGTGCTATAGAAGTTATAAAAAGAGAAAACAAGAAAACCAAGAAACTCCGGGAAGAACTAGAAAAGAAAGAAGACACCCAGAATTAAAACTCTGAAGAAATATAACAGATGATCACTAAATTAAAGGTTCAAATAGAAGAAGACAAAATAATCGAAGAAGCAGTCAAAGAACAGTTGGAAGAAAAAGACAAGATCATTGGAAATTTGGAAGCAGAGGTTGTTACTTTGATAAAATACCTTCAATAGAAGAATGTGCAGAACAATTCAAAGGTTTTGGATAATATTATCAACAATCAAAGGCCAAATAATGACAAGTCTGGGATAGGATACAATCAAATAGAAAGAGGCTCAAGCTCCAAAACCATAGATAAAGAAATACAACCACAAATATATGCAGATATAGTTAGAGGAGACAAGAAGTTTTATAGGGAAGATCACATGGACACTCCTCCACCTAGAAGAGTCAAATTTCAAAATCAGAGACAACCAGAAACAAGCAGGCCTCGGTATGAAGAAGGATTTAGAAGAGTAACTCCTTTCAGAAGATCTCCAACTCCTAGGTATCAAACTATATTTTTTGGTTTATGTTATGCATGTAATAATTTTGGACATAAAGTTGTAAATTGTAGAGCTAATAGCAGGAATAGAAACAAATTTGAAAGTCATGCACAAAATGGTTATCCAATAAGGCCTAGTGAAACATAGAGAAGAAGCTACAATAGGTTTGAATCATTGAGAACTAAAGTGGAATGCTACAAATGCAACAACTTTGGACACATGACCAAAGATTGGAGAATGACAGTCCCTCCTTGATAATCACAACAAAATAACAACATTCACAGACAAGAGCCTCAACAGAGAACATGCATAAGAAAGTAGGATCAGTTTAATAATGAAGAATGCACGCTCGCTCTATAGGATAAACACAAGAAACATGGTTGGTATGTTGACAGTGGATGTTCAACGCACATGATAGGTGATGGAGATAGGCTTCTTACATTAAGAAAGGAAAGATATGGATCAGTCTCCTTTGGAAATGATGACTTAGCTAGAATCATTGGAAAGAGCATAGTCAGAATTGGAAACAAGAATACCAAGGAAGAAAACGTTCTACTAGTGGAAGATATGAAACATAATATTCTAAGTGTAAGTCAAATGTATGACCAAGGTCATAAATTTACTTTTTATTCACAGAGGTGCGAGATAAGAAAAGCAGGTTCAAGAAAATTGATTGCAACAACTGCAAGAACTTCAAGCAACATATATGTATTAAGTGAAATTGGAGATGAAAAGTGTTTTCTAGGAAAGGAAGATGAAGGTTGGTTATGGAACATAATAATGGGTCACATAAACTTCGATAACCTCATCAAATTCAACAAAAAGGAAGCAGTCAGAGAAATTCCCCGGATCATGAAACTAGCCAACAAATTATGAAAGCATTGTCAACGAGGAAAGAAAACAAAGACCAGGTTCAAATCAAAGGAATACTCAACGACAAGACCACTGGAAGTTTTTCATATTGATGTAGTTGGACCAACTAGAACAAAGGTTTTAAAAGGTGAGAAATAATTTATGTTATTGGTTGATGATTATACAAGAATGACTGCATTTTTCTTTCTCAGGAATAAGTCAGAAGCATTTGAAAACTTCAAGGTATAAAAGGAAATGATTGAAAATTAAAAGGATTCAAAAATCAAATGTTTGAGATATGATAATGGAGGAGATTTTACCTCAAAGTAATTTATGGATTTTGGCAACAAGCATGGAATAAAAAATGCAATTATTCGTTGCTAGGACACCTCAACAGAATGGAGTTGTTGAAACAAAGAACATGACAATGTAGGAAATGGATCGAACAATGTTAATGGATTCTAAATTGACAGATGTATTTTGGACACATGCAATGCATATAATAGTTCACATTCAAACAAAGTAATGTTAAGAAACAACAATGAAAAAACTCCCTACGAGTTATGGAAAGGAAGACCAGTAAATGTGAATCACTTCAGAGTGTTTGGAAGAAAATGATACATCAAAAGAGAAGATGGGAAAATGGGAAAGTTTGAATCTCGTGTGGACAAAGGCGTACTTGTTGGTTACTCAAGTACAAGGGAAGCATACAAGTTTTACAATCTAAGGCTCAACAAAGTTTTGAAAAGCATCAATATATAATTAGTTGATGAAATAGGTGGACGAAAATTAAAGGAAGAAGAAAAGGAATCAATGGAACAGGTTTACGAAGAAGAAGAAAATGATGAATAAATAGTAGAAGGAGAAGGTGAATAAGATCAGACAGAAGTAAAAGAGAAATTTCAGTAAGTTCCTCAAAAGACACCTATAAAATGAGTAGAGAAGAATCATCCTTCATATCATATTATCAGAAACAAGGATGCGGGAGTTGAGACTAGAAGAAGAATTTGTTCACCAGAAGAACTGCACCTAGAACTCTTATCTATGATTGAACCAAACAATTTTAAAGAGGCTAGCAAGGATGAATTCTGGATAAAAGTCATGGATGAAGAATTGGATCAGATAGATAAAAATGACACTTGGGAATTGGTTCGAAGACCAATGTATAAGAATGTGACCAACACAAAGTGGGTATTCAGAAATAAATTGAATGAATATGGATAAGTTACCAGGAATAAAGCTAGATTGGTATGTAAAGGATACTCATAGGTTGAAGGTATCGAATTTGAAGAGACATTTTCCCCAGTTTCCAGAATGGAAGAAATCATATCGATACTAGCCTATGCATGTTCAAAGAATATTAAAGTGTATCAAATGGACGTAAAATCATATTTTGTGAATGGGGGACTAGAATAAGAAGTCTACATTGAGAAACCAAAAGGATTTCAGTTGTCAAATAATGAATATTATGTTTTCATATTAAAGAAGGCCTTGTATGGTCTCAAACAGGCCCCCAGAGCATGGTATTCAAGACTAGAAAGATACTTACAACAACAAAGGTTCAAAAAAGGAAATGTAGACAACAACCTATACATCAAGGTAACTCAAGATAGTATTTTATTAATTGAAGTTTATGTTGATGATATTATTTTTGGAAGTGATGATGACAGGTTAAGCTAGAAACATGCAAAGGATATGCAGAATGAATTTGAAATTTCATTACTTGGAGAACTATCCTTCTTTCTAGGTCTTCGGATATGTCAAAGAAACCAAGGAATTTTTATTTCTCAAACTAAGTATATCATAGAAATGATAAAGAGGTTCAGAATGGAAGATTGCAAACCAATTAACACTCCTATGCAAACCAGTTGGAAGTTGAGAAAATATGATGATTCAAAGTCTATAGATCAAAGGTAGTACAGTTCAATGATTGGAATCTTACTATATGTGACAACATATAGACCAAATATAATGCAAGCAGTTGGAAAGGCGGCATGATTTCAAGCAGCACCAAAGGAATCACATGTTCTAGTAGTAAAGAGTATTTTCAAATATCTCAAGGGCACATAAGAGTTTGGATTATGGTATCCAAAAGGAAAGGATCTACCACTTATTGCCTACATAGATGCAGATTGGGAAGGTTGCATTGATGAACGATGAAGCACCAATGGAACGAAATTCTACTTGGGTGAGTGTTTGGTATCTTGGCTAATAAAGAAATAGTCATCAGTATCATTGTCTACAATCGAAGTAGAGTATATTGCAACAACAACATATTGTACACAGGTTCTATGGATGAAGAAAACTTTGACAGATATACAGGTTGAGTATGATGAGCCCATTCCTATATATTGTGATAATACAAGTGCCATTAGTATCTCAAAGAATCTAGTGATGCACTCCAAGATGAAGCACATTCCAATCAAGTATCACTTTCTACGAGAATAGGATGCGGAGAAGAACATCAAAGTTGAATATATGGGAACAAAGGAATAATTTGTAGATATCTTCACAAGACCTCTTCCAAGGGAATCCTTTGAGTATCTTCGCCAGATACTTCAAGGAATTTATACTCCAAAATGAATGATTTTGAATGTTTATATTGGCTTATAAATAGGACAGTTCAGGTTGGGGGAATAGGTTCAAGAAGAGTTTTTTCAGGGGGAGCAGCCCCGAGGACAATTCAGTTAGGGGGAGAATCCCCAGACAAGAAGTTACCTTTTCCATTGATTTCAAAGGGGGAGAGATTCATCAGATGCAGGATAGAGAGATAGATGCTTGGAGAGAGAGCACATCGCCATGATTCCATAGGAAGTAATGGTCACAGTGGAAGCATAAGCAATATGAATTAAATATTACATCAGAGTGTTACCATCAATTACAAAGTGGGATATTGTTGATTAATTGGGTTGGTTGTCATTGATGTCAACCCTTGAAGAAATTCTGATAGCAACTTTCGGTAGCCCCAACAATATGGTTAAGGGACTTCAGTTTGATTGATGTATAATGGCATGAATTTTAATATATTTGCAAGTAATGCTATTCTATATTTATGGTAAATGTCATGCCATTTTTGGTAATATGTGGAATGCCACATAATGCCTCACGGTTAGAGATTTAGGGTCTTGTGAAGTTGGAGAACCCTCATGAGTTATCTAGAAGGTCAAAGAAGTCATTCTAGAAGATCCTAGAATAAGTTGACTAGTCAAGTGAGTAGAAGTAGGAGTTAATCATGGATTAAGTTTTTGCAATAAGAAAATAATTAAAAAATAGATTAGTTGCAACTAGAAGTGGAGAATTTGCTATTTGTAGAAAAGTGGGTTAGAAGTGGACAAGTTGTTAGAAGTGGGTTATCCCTAAAAGAAGGAAATTGGGTTAGGTTGGTTAGAAGGTAACCCCTTGAGGAAGCTACGTGGAAGTATAAAGAAGAGAGAAAGGCTCTCCTATTAGCACTTGTTGAGCACATTGAATATCTATTATTTTGTAAGGTTTATTGTAGGTACTCATTGATATATTTGAAGTTGTGCAAGTCTAAGATAGCACGAAGGGTTGATGGTGAAAGTTTTAGAATTACAGAAAATACTAAAAAAACCCTAGGTTTTGAGATGTGCGTGGGCTACAGTGGAGCATGGCATGTATGTACGTGGGCTATCAGTATAATAGGGTGCGTACATGAGGGTAAATCCTAAAAACTTGAGAAAATGAAGATGTACTTTGAATAAACCCTTAAAGTGATTTGGCTATTTTATGGGTAAAACCTCTTCAGGTATAACCCATTGACAGAGTCCTTGGGAAAAGATCCTTCAAGTTGAGAAAGGATGTATGCCCCCTTGGAAAGGCAAGGTTTGATGATGAAAGGACCATTCTAGAGATATTCGAACTTGATATGGCCTAGGGTATCATGGTTAATATCATAGACTAGGACTAAGTCACCCTCATTAAAGGAAAAAAGGTTGACGTGGTCATCAAAAATGGATTTGGAGTGCTTTTGGTAGCCTCATTGTTTTTCAAGGAAGACCTTTGGTCTTCATCAAGAGTATTTAAGGTAATGAGTTGTTTTTCAAGAGTGGTGGTGTCAATTAAAAGTTCGACCGATGTGTGTAGTGTTGGTGTCCCGTACTCTATGGGTAATACTGCCTCTATTCCATGGACAAGGTGGAAGGGTGTGAATTTGGTGGTGGTTTTGACTGCTTTCTTATATTCCCAGAGTGAGGAAAATATAATGTGGTACCAATTGGTTTATATTTTTTCACCATTTTCTGCAACATGGTTTTGAGAACTTTGTTAACAGCCTCTACCTGACCATTGGACCGGGGGTAGTATGGTGAATCAATCTCATGAGTGAATCCTAAATGTCAGGATAACTTTGCAAATAGTTCTTTTTCAGAAAACCTTACATGGTCCAAGACTAACTGTAAGGGAATGCCAAAGAGGGAAATGGAATGGTTGAAAAAGAAGCAAGAAGAAATGTTTTTTATATTATTGAAGGTAGGCACAAATTCATCCCATTTGGTGAAATACTCGAAAACCATGGCAATGTGCTTGTGGCCATTGCTATAGGGAGGGTTTCATTTCATCAATTCAATGTCCCACTTGCAAAAGGGGTCGACTATAATGATGGGGTGTAAAGGTGTTGGTTGGGCACGTGCTTTATGTGTGTAGAATTGGCACTTAGTACATCTCTTCATTGTATGAATACAATCATGAAAGAGGGTGGTGTTGTAACCAAAACAAGTCCCCCATTTTATTTCATGCTATTATGAGCCAAAAAAAATGGGGCCCACATTAATTTTTCATATGGATGATTAACCTACGGGTAATCCTACCTTGCATATTCTTCCATGACCTACAAAGATGCAAGTGTGAGTAGTTGCAAGACATTGGCTCTTCAGGAACCCTTCAGTGGAGTATATACCATTGAATCTGGTATTGATGTCCCTAATCTCATTCTACAAAGATACCCTTGAGAGGCCTTCTATTGTAACCATGTATATGATTGAATGATGCTTTGTCACTCCAATAATAGCTTGATCAACTACCTGATCACCCATTGGAAACTTGAGGATGAGAAGGTGGAATAATAAACTATGGTGACCCATCTCCTTTCGGGGCTTAACCAACATATATCAAAGAAATAATAGGATATGTCCATAAAAAGAAAGGCAATGGTGGGAAAACAAATATTAACCAAATGGTGGGAATAACTTAAAGCTAGTCTCTCAAGTCTTTAATATGGTGGAAATGGCGATGTCCTTCTTACTATCGGGATCTTGCACTTGGTGATTCAAAGTTTAGAATTTATAAATACTTCAATCTACAACATGCTTCTCTCTTCCCAACAAACTCATCTTGTTCCACCCACATATCATATTGTCAAATTTTCCCGAAGCTGGATGACTATAGGATAGCTTTCCTTCGAATTGATTTCCATAAGATAAACCATAAGAAAGGAAGATGTGGGACTGACCCTTACAACCACAAAAATTCACTAAAAATCTAGATAATCCATAGAAAACGAGGGGGGGGGGGGCGTCATTTTTATAACCAACAGAGTTTTTGTGAAATCTGATAGAGAAGGGATACACATCATTAAACCACATTTTTTTTCCTATGTGGGATAAATATGATATTCTCCTCCATGAGGTAAATGATCACTATGATGAGACTGCATGTCTCCTTTTCTGGGCACCCTAATCTCTAATCTCCTTATATCTGATGATTACAAAACGATGTGTTTAAGCAATGGTAGAAAGTCAGGATGACAACATGAATATCTAACCAAGTAAAATAGAGGGAAGGTTATGCTATTGACTTCACATAGATATGTTTTCAGTCTGGATGAAATAAAATTCAGTTGAATGGATTGATTAAGATTTCTCTAGTTGGGTATTAGAATAAATAGGAATTATGGTTTTGTAAGAAATATATGTGAATATTTATGGAAATTTCGCTTATGATGTTTTATCTTTGCACAAAAGAAGCAGAAACTCGGAATGAAAAAAATAAGAACATGATAGCCTCGATTTTTCACTTACAAACTAAGAATGAATATCATCTAATAGGAGATGATGAACAAAATGTCGCAGATCAGTAAGACCATCAGTAATAGGAATATGACTGCGTAGATTTAGCAATGGGAAACTATTCTCGTGGGCTCAGAAGAACCATGCACATGAAAAATGAAATGAACAATGTAGATCCCTTTTCATTGTTTCATGGTTGCAAGGATGTGGTTGTTTATTAAACTTTGTGAAACCTGAATGCACATATTACCGCAACCTGTGAGCCAAATACATGAACATTTCTTATATGTGGACAAAAACCCTTGTGGAAGTCGTTGAAGTACTTAGAGCAGTGATCCTCCACAAACTTGTGACCCAAAAACCGTGTGAACCTGACCCCTATGAAAGTTTCCTCTACAAACCCCAAGATAGCGGATTCAACCCTTTTCGGTACTTACCTTTGTGGGTTTATCTATCAGGGATTTAATCATGCCCAAAATCTCATTCCAAACCCCCGTCGTAAACCTTATACCCCTAAAATTTCACAAAGTCTTGTCAAAATCCTTTTGCAGGTAAACCTAATCGAGATTTCCAAACAAGTTAAGGATTTATGCGAGAAATTGTGACCCATAGACAATGTGTAAGAATCTATGTAGAAGACCTCACATGGGTTTCCTCATGCCAGAGGATTAATACAGAAAATCCTATGACCCTGAAACCCCTTGAGCCACAAATATACTGAGTAAAACCTCCAAAACATGTATGTGTTGTTGCTCATCGGCTTCATTTAAAGCCCCAAAAACCTGCATTTGTTCCCACACACCTTCTTGCAATATAAATATGTCGCCAAATCCACCTTCCAATGAGAAGTGACATGACCATTTTGATATGTGTATTATCCAACCTATTGTCTCACACACATGAAATCCCTATGGAATGAGAGAAGTACAATACAAAACAAGGAATCCTTGATAGACATAGGATAAATATAGGTAAATTTGTTGGGGTACAAGATCAACTACATACTTAGTGACATACTCATTTTTCCATTTTTCCTACTATTTAGGAGGAATGATATTTATAGCATGTCTATTTATAGTAGGTCTATTTTTAGTCAGTGGATTCCTATATTTAATACCATGAGTTTCCAAAACCATGGACTCATAAACCACCTTTAGGAAAATTCCTATTTTTTAGCTACCATTAGGCCAATTCCTATTTTTTAGCCACCATTAGGAAAATTCCTATTTTTTAGGAGATAATTCCAATTTCCTTAATTTTAGCAGATATTTCCTATTTCATGGCTATAGAGCACACTTTAGTAATAATATTTTACTCCTAGGGAAGTGGACATTACCCATCTAATACTTGGAGTTAACTCACTTCACTTATTTAGAGACTTTCCGTAATTAGCAAATTCTCACTCAATTAGGACTTTAGTTCCATTCTTGGACTCTAGTCTTATTCTAGGATATATTTTCTATTATGGAATTCATGTTGACTTCATGTAGAGTTATCACTAAGTTCACACCTATATTTTTGACCTTTTCTTGTTATTGGCAACTTTTGACTTTAGTTAATTGTTGTAATTGGGAGGAGTTACTTTCTTACTCGAGCATTCACATGGAAATCCCAACCTAGTGTGCATTACTCCTCATGTGGAGAGTACTATATATTTTACTCATTATCAAGGATTAATACATTGTGATTAGAATTGGTTTCTTAGTCTCTTATGTGTGAGGACTGATTCTATTTTTCTCTCTCCTCTCTCTCTTTTACAATTAGCTAGTGTAGTATTCCCTTCTCACAATTAGGTCTTGGATTGTGGTTTAATCCTGTATGGTATCAGAACCAGTATTGTGAGAGATTATTCACTTTCATTGCAGGTTTATATATCAGATTGGAAATCCCATAGAGAACTATGGATCAACCATCTTCTTCAGTGATCTTGACACCCTTCAACTACTTTGAGTGGAATCCCAAGATAGAGCTTCTACTTTGAAGAGAGGGTTTGTATAGGATCACCATGGGGACTGAGGTTGAGCCTAATTCATCCATTGAGGAAACAAAATATTTCAATAGAATGGATGAATCCTACGGGATATTGTGCTTGATCATCTCTCTGGATCTATGTCGATACTTGCAAGAATCCTAATGATATTTGGACAAAGTTGAAGGATTTGCTAGGAAAGCAAGACAATTTAAGAGGTCATCAACTAGAGGATGACATGCATGAATTGAATCCAATATATTTCAATACCATACAGGAATACTTATGTAAGTTTAAAATTTGTATTTATCATGTTAAGGCTTTTGGAATTAATAATAAAGATGAACAATTAATCTTTTCAATTCTAACAAAACTAGGACTATAGTATTATGTCTACACTTCTTCTTTTCATACTACCAAGTTAGCTATGGGGTCTACATGGAATATTCCATTCGTAGATTATTTCATGGAGTCACTTATCCATGATAAAACAAAGCTCATCCAAATATGGGTACTTAAGAATTCTAATCCCCATGTGCTTACAGCTCAAGGAAGTTCAAAGAAGAATAAGTAGAAGAACAAGGGTAAGATGGAACAAGAGAAAAATAAGGAAGGTAAACAAAAGTCTACAGATGAGAGTTCGAGTTCCAATGAATCAAAGGGAAATAAGGATAAGACAATTTTTTCCTATTGTAATAGGTGGTTCCATCCTGAGATTTCTTGCATGAAAAATACCATAGATCTCATGGCACAAACACTTGAGCAACATCACCTTGAGGATTGTATTACAGATAATGCAAGGAAAAATCCATCATCATAAAGAGGTAATGTTCATGCATTACTTGTTATTTAATCTTGTCTTAATGCTTGGGTGCTTGATTGAGGGGCTACCCATCAAATGGCCTCATCAGATAGACTTTTCTCATACTTGGAGACTTGTTCTGGACCACCTAGCTTCATGGGAGATGATTCTCTTGCAAAGGTTTGTGGTATGGGTAGATTTTATCTAAACCATGGATGCTTTCAAGATGTACTACATGTTCCAAAGATTTCATCGAATCTTCTCTTCATCTATCAAATCACTCATTCAGGTTTAGGGAAGAAGGTGGAGTTCACTCCAGACTTAGTTATTATTTCCGACTTGTCAGATGGTTAAAAAATTGTCATTGTTGAGGTTAATCACCATTCCAGGTCGTACACCTTCTCTCATTTCACTCATAAATCTGATTATGTTTCTCTTCTAACACATACTAATGAAGGTCCTCGAGGTGTAGAGAAATTGGAAATAGCAGGAAATGTATAGGAAGTTTGTTATGTGAGGTTACAAGTTTGAAACCCCCGCCTTATCTTGTGTGTTGTGTAGTGGGCATCGTAGGACACCTGGAGGTTATAGTGGTAGCGGTCGGAATCGATCTTGTGTCACTCAAGTATGATCATGGCCCAGTTGTCGATTCCGCTAGACAAAAAAAAAAAACATACTAATGAAGAGTCCAAGTCGTGGCATGAGAGGTTTTGGCATCTAAATTTTAAATATTTATACCAGCTTAGTAAGGGTGGAATGGTAGATGTATTACCCCACATTTAGTACACAAATGGAGTTTTCCATGGCTGCATACTAAGAAAACATCCTAAGGATAAGTTCAACACAAGCAAAGCATGGAGGGAATCATCACTTCTAGAGTTGGTTCACAGTGTCATTACAAGTGATTTCCCACACCCATCGATCAGTAAATATAAGTATGTTCTTACTTTCATTGATGATTTTTTGATATACGCATGGGTCTACTTTCTCAAATTAAAATATGAGGTCTTTGAGTGTCTTAAATATTTCAAGCATCTAGTTGAGAACCAAACAGGGAATAGGATTAAGAAGCTTCATACAGACAATGGATGAGAGTATGTGAATAAGGATGTTGATTGTCTTTGTTTAGAATCAGTTATAGAGTTGCAACACATAGTTCCATATACTCCACAAAAAAATGGGGTAGCGAAGAGAAAGAACGAGACATTGAAAGAGATGGATAATTGTATGTTGTAGGCTAGAGCACTACCTCCAAAGTTATGGGATGAAGCTATCAAATTTGTAGCCTAAATTCATAATATATTTCCTCATAAATCAATCAATGGAGTCACTCCATATGAGGCTTGGAGCGGGAAGAAACCAGAAGTCACTCACTTCATAATTTTTGGTTCTCCTGCATGGGCTAGGATCCCTTTCGATAAGAGGAAAGCTATGGAAGCTCAGAGTAAGGAGTGTATTTTTGTTGGATATAAAAAGGGAGTGAATAGATGCAGGTTATTATATGCTACTTCATATACACTATTATTTCAAAGAAGTGTTAAGTTTGAAGAGGGTCCTTCACAGGTACTTTCAGAGTAATCCACACCTCCATATCCACCGCCACTAGTTGTGGAACTTCGTGAGATTTATTCTGATCATATTTGAGATTAGATATATAAATATGATATATATGATATTTATTATCAGAAGCAAGAATTTTCAGGTCCATAGCATCAACCACAATGGGTACAAAAAACTCTTTAGGAAGCAGGTGATCTAGTGGGTGATCCTGTTGATCCACAGAGAACCATATCTCAGTTTGTGGAGACTCAGAAAGATTTTACTAACATGGATTTATTGTTTCCTATTTATTTTTATATGGTACTTGGATCATATCCTCAGTCTTATAGAGACGCTAAATGAAACCCCCATTGGGAGGAATCTATAAAAGAGAAGTACAATTACTTGATAGAGAACAACACATGGGAGTTGGTTCCTCTACCTTCCAACAGGAATCTTGTTAGATGTAAGTTGATTTTCAAGAAAAATAGGGATGCTAATGGATAAATTGAAAATTATAAGTATTGGTTAGTAGCTAAAGGTTTCTCACATGTACAAGGCATTGACTATGAGGAGACTTATGCACCGGTTGCCAAGATTGATTCCATTCAGTTAGCTCTAGCTATTACAACAACTAGAAAGTGGGAGGTACACAATATGGATGTGAAAAATAAATTATTACATGGAGATATTAATGAGGATATATATATGGATCATCTAGAGGGATATGTTCAGGATCCATCATTATTTTTCAGGTTGAGGAAGTCATTGTATTGACTTAAGGAAGCACCTCGGGCATGCTATGCTAAAATGGACTCTTATCTTATCTCTAGAGGTTTTCTTAGATGTAAATAAGATCCTAATGTGTATATTATGAAGAAAACATATTTGATTCTATTGATATTTCTATATGTATATTATTTACTCTTCGCAGGGAGCTCAACCTCCTCCATTGTTGCAGTGAAGACCGCTTTGCATGCCAGGTTTTCTATGATAGATATGGGATTCTTACATTACTTTCTTGGTCTTGAAATAAACTAGAATGATTCATGAATACATATTTATTAGTCCAATTATGTTAGATATCTACTTGATAGGTTTCATATGACATATTTCAATCCATCTACAATGACCATTCAGTCATGTGTTAGACTAGAGGATGTCGACGCATCACCTTTGGTTGATTGTACTAGATATTGACAGTTGGTGGGGAGTCTTCTCTACCTTACACACTCTCGACCAAACATATCTTATGTAGTTGGATCATTTTCCAGGTACACGCAGGAGCCTCATGAGTTGCACTTGAAGGAAACAAAGAGGATTCTCATATATGTCAAGGGGACTACCAATTTTGGTATGCACTTTGTTAGGATCTTCCTTGGATCTTGTTGGTTACACAAACTCAGATTGGGTAGGAGATAACACTGATCACAAATCCACTTTAGTATATGTCCTCTACCTTGGATCGGGACCTATATGTTGGTCAAGTAAGAAGTAATCGGTCAAGTAATAAGTAATCAACAATGTATTTATCATTAACAGAGGCATAGTACAGGGGTGCAGTGAATGTTACTACTCAGGCTATTTGGTTGCAGCACATTCTTACACAGTTGGGAGTTCATTTTCATCATCAGATAGTTATATGGTGTGATAATCAGAGTACCCTCAAGCTATGTAGAGACCCAGTTCATATACATCGTACCAAGCACATCGAGGTTCATATGTACTTTATTCGAGGACAGATTCTGGATGGAGTAATTATATGAAGTTATATTCATATTCAAAGCAGGTGGCAGAAATATTCACAAAGACTTTCACCAAACGAAATTTTGTCTCATTGATGTACATTCTAGGAGTGAGGGATACATCATATTAGCATTTGATCATGTTAGCATTATTTTCTTGTTAGAAACATATTTTGAAGGGGAGGGGGGGGGATTTGTTCCCAATCGGTTTTTCCTCTTTACCTCACTTTTTTTTAGTTGTTATGTATCTATACTTGTACATGAGTACCCAAAATGGATTCATATTTTAGGGAATCGTCATTGTGCACACCTTAGTTTTGTTTTAGGGGGGTGTTAGGGTACATGCTCAACTACATTCTTAGTGACATACTCATTTTTTCCATTTTTCCTACTATTTAGGAGGATTGTTATTTATAGCATGTCTATTTATAGTAGGTCTATTTTTATCCGATGGATTCCTATATATAATACCATGGGTTTCAAAAACCATGGGCTCATAAACCACCATTAGGAAAATTCCTATTTTTTAGCTACCATTACGCCAATTCCTATTCTTTAGCCACCATTAAGCAAATTCCTATTTTTTAGGAGATAATTATTATTTCCTTAATTTCAGTAGATATCTCTTATTCCATGGCTATAGAGTGCACTTTAGTAAGAATATTAGCCTCCTATGGAAGTGCTCATTACCCATCTAATACTTGGACTTAACTCACTTCACTTATTTAGTGACTTTTCATAATTAGAAAATTCTCACTCAATTAGGGCTTTACTTCCATTCTTGGACTCTAGTCTTCTTCTAGGAGGTTTTTTCTATTATGGAATACATGTTGACTTCATGTAGAGTTCTCACTAAGTTCACACATATATTTTTTACCTTTTCTTATTATCAACAACTTTTGACTTTAGTTAATTGTTGTTCTTGGGAGAAGTTACTTTTTTACTTGAGCATGCACATGGAATCCCAACCTAGTGCGCATTACTCCTCATGTGGAGAGTCCTATATATTTTACTCATTATCAAGGATTAATATATTGTGATTAGATTTGGTTTCTTAGTCTCTTATGTGGGAAGATTGATTCTATTTTTCTCTCTCCTCTCTCTCTTTTGCAATTAGCTACTGTAGTATTTCCTTCTCACAATTAGGTCTTGGATTGTGGTTTAATCCTACAAAATGTAGTTATTGCAATACGACGGCTAATTACTTCTATGTCTTTTCAGGTTCTTAGATATTAGTGCAATAATCAAAGATAAGGGAAGAATCTAATAACCATGCATGAAGCCTAATAAATGATGACTATACCTAGAGACAAATGAGACACAAAATTTATAGGCATTAAAGGCATATCCACCAAGGGAACATGGGATATTATAGGTTGAAGGTAAGACATGGATCAATAACGCTTGAATATTATATGAATATCACATAAGTAATGACTAAAGTGTCCTTTCAAGAAGGAAGAATCGAACAAGAAAACGATAACAACAGTCTCATCTTATCCTCACACTTCAAGAAAAATCACATGAAATGATTATAAAATGAAGTAGAGGACAGTGAATCTTCATTGTTTAGAAAAGAGAATAATAAGAGTGTGATATTTCATGGTCGTAACATCAGGAGATATATATTCATTCTACTGGTTATTTCCACCAAGAGGAACTACCAAGATTCAACGACGCCAGACTAGCGAGGGACTTCACTTGTTTTCACAAGAAGAAGAGCACATATTCTTAGAGAATGCATGTTGTACTTGAAGATATGGCAGTAATACACATTCAAACCTAAGGTCCATCCATATCAAAACTAATAGTCAATTCTTGACCATGTAGCAAGAGTGAGGCAGGAAAATAGAGGTTGACAACTATTTGTGTTCACAGTAGGAGAAGGCTAGATGGAAATCCTTCATTTCCTTCTCATCTAATTGGGTCCCTGAAAAAACATGATAGGTCCATGATCAATGAGCATGTTTTCCTATATTTGGTCATCATATGGACCAAATTTTCATGGGAAGATCCCTTCACTACTAAATATTTCAAGTTTCTCACCTTCTCGAGGAGATCATAGTAGGGAGGAATATTATGTAATGATTTTTATATGTTGTGTAAAATCACAAATGTAATGGGAATGGGAAGAGTAGGGAATTTGTAGAATTAGTAACCTAAAAATTGTGTAGTTAGGAAGGTCAACGATCCATCTTCAGGTATTAAATAAGTTTGTTGTAACCTGAAGAGAGGGGGGATGGAGAATTGAAATTGGGTATTGTATAACTCTTTATAAAACTGAAAGGAGGATAGGAAATCTCTCTTCTTGTTTTTTTATTCCTAAAGATGAACTATTTCTTCAGGGGAGGATACTATCAAGCAATATCATGATTCATTTATTCAATGCTACATTGTTGGTGATCATTTTCTACAAGTGTTTTCGATTTATCATTATTGCCAATTGTCATTTGTGGAGTAATTATAAATAGATTGTGAATTCAATTACATGAACATTCTTATGGTCAACTATATGAAAACAAGTAGGCAATATGATTTGATTATGTGAAACAAGAACTATTTCCATTTTACACATTAAATTATATACCTATAATTGAATATATTATTGTTAGAATAAGATTGCATCTGCTCATTACCATAGAATTGTATAACCATATTAGAATAGTTTTGAATTTAGGATTTATCCTAGATCAAATGGAAAAGTATCTCTTTAGAGAGAAATTCATTTAGTTAGCAATACTCAGGCCCATGTACTGGTGGGGATTTCTATTCAAATGAGAATGGGTCTAAGTGGGTCCTTCCATCGGGAAACTTCCCCTTATGTCAACATTGGTATTTTTTCCTACATCAACAAAATATTGCTAGAAAGAGGTACAAAAGATAAGTTGAGCCCGTAGATCCTATTGTGCTATTTTTTAATTAGTATCCATGGATCCTTTATGAATCCCTTTATGAATATGCATTCTTGGTCCTGTCCCTCCCAACACTCCTAGAAAGTTGATATATCTCTTGCCATGAATCAAATTCGATGGTGAGGGGAAAACATCTTCCTCAAAACATATCTTTTAGTTTTGTTTGAATTATTACTCTCATAATATTTTTCATGAGGGTGTCATCTGTATATTGTTTACTCCTACCTTCAAGGGTTGAGTAAAAGGTTGGTGCAAGAATTTGCTAGTTGCTTTCATCCATACATGGGAACAATTCATGCGTGATTTTTTGGATTCCTTTGAGAATTAAAATTACGAAGAGTTTTGTGACAAGATACTCAAGTCAAGGAAGAAACACGATGAATCCCTGAATTGTTTCTCCTTAATATTTAAAGGTATTATATATAGCTTTCTTCTAGAATATTTGCCTCATGTTGGTGATTTTCTTCCACATTTAATTTCCCTCTCTTGTGAACAAGATCGACCAGTAGAGGTAAGATATGAATCATATACTAACACCAACATGCATATTGATGGTAAAAATACCCATGGTTTGGTTGAAAAAAACACAATCATACATTTATTAACATTCGGGGACTCTCATCTCAAAGATCATATTTTCCTGAAATATTTTTATTCATCTCCTCACCCCTCCATCCCTCCAATTCTCCCTGATACTAAAGAAGAAGCTCACAATGTAGAATATTCTTGTTCAAATTCCCCTAGAAATGACATGGGATAAGTAAGTGCGTCAAATATTGAGACACTTTGGGTCACATCAATGGTTATGTCAGGTTCTCATTATTTTGATCCATCTTTGACATTGCAGGAAGAGGAAGGGTGAATTGTGAAAAAAACAGGAGAACATTTTTAAAATTTTGTAGACCCTCTACCACCTTTAGTAAAATAACATATTGAGTCCAAATTTGATACTTCCATAGGTTATG
The DNA here is from genome assembly GCA_032191745.1 of Picea mariana. Classification (NCBI taxonomy): domain Eukaryota; kingdom Viridiplantae; phylum Streptophyta; class Pinopsida; order Pinales; family Pinaceae; genus Picea; species Picea mariana. The sequence continues at coordinate 56,997 of JASDQU010880167.1, forward strand.
TAGAACCATTTTCCAATTATTTCACTGAATAAATGCCTAGTATCTCTCATGACATCATGATTTTATTTTATCTATATCCACCTAGGATCATCCTTGATTCCCCCTATTGTCTGAGCCTTGATGATGTGTTAGAGATTTGGCCTATTAAAAAAGGCCATTGGTGTGTGGAGGATGATGTCTTACCTATAGAAATCACAATATAATGGGAAAGGGATGATTCTCATACTATTAAGGAAGAAAATTCAAAGCTCCAAAGCACAACATATTTTTTAGGGAAAGGTACGGTGAAGTTAATTGTTGTCATGTATAACCCTTGTGATGCTCTAACTACGGTCACCCTAATTAAAATTGAACATGAATGTGTCTCTTAGATTTTTGAGTTATACACTCGCTTCTCACAAATTAGAATTTGTTGAGACAACCCCTATATCCCAACTATGAGTATTCCCTCAACGATTCCTTACACCCCCTTGTGAAGAAAAATAACATTGATGATTGGGTGACTTGGAAGAAAGGAAGGAGTGAACATTCATTAAATTGGACCTTCTGAGGTGCAACCTTTTCCTTACCTTGAATAGGAAGAAATGGTTTGTAGGGTGGATCTTGGCTATCAAGTTTTTTCTATCCTAATTCCAATTCTTCAAGATTTGATCCATTCATTTACATCCCATCATCCAAAGACCCTGTGTTCTAAGATGATTCTTCTCATAGAAACACATTCAACCCTCCTACCTTCCTGAATTACTTGGTCACCCATCCTAAATATTATGATGATATGTCTCTTCTTAGAGTAGCATGTGACTATATTTTCATAGTCTTTGTAGGGTCGAACTCTTGTGGGTTGATATGGGAGATATATGTAGGTGGAATGAAAAATATATTGTCTTCCCTTGAACGTGATAACCTTTTACCCTGTCCATATTTTCGATGGAGTTAAGTAAGCGCTACGACTCTTGCCCACCAAGAAGAAAATTATTTTTCTTTGAAAACATTCAATTTCCACACTAAATATTCTTTTGTAAATAGTAACCTTTTTTAGACTCGCACTACTAATGATTACCCTAGTAATTTTCACGATAGAATTCACATCATGCTTGAAGAGAACCCTGAGGGTTTGTGGAATACCATTTTTTTTTGCAAATTGAATTGTATGCATAAGATACCTCATCAACATGATTGGGTCCTTCAGCTCAGACCTATGGATTTTTCATGGCCCTATTGTTTTGATATTTTTCTTAGAAATAATAGAGATATTTCATTTTGCGTTGTATCATTTAACACTTTCTAGAGAAAATGAAGTATAGTTCTCAACAACTATCTTATCCCCTCTTACACCAGTCATATGGTAATTCTCACACATATTGTGACAAAATTGGAGTTTGGTTAGAGGACTCTTCTTTACCATGTGTTTCCATGCAATATGATTGTAATATATTTGAAAAACCTCCCAATGATGTAATATTTTTTCTATGTTATCTAGTAATACTCTATGTTTTGTTGCTAATTGTCAATGAACATATAATTGCAGGCTTGAGGATACATTGATGGTTGCATTGGATTTACATGTTTATATGATTCTCTACATGGCCAACGTAGGATAGGAGTAGCATAGATTAGGCTAGTTTGATTTATTCCATATGGTTGTTGCATAATGTTAGAGTTTACAATAAATTATACTATAAAATATGTATCTCTCTCATTGTACATAAGGAAACTTAGTCTGTCATTTTTCTCTTCTGGATATAGCATTGTCATGTAATCCTCAACTAGATTTTCTATAATTTAAACTTTTAATAAGAGGCTTGCTATGCGTTTCTCAAATTTTTTACTCTATGAAGGAAATGAATAAGACAAAAGACTAACAATTTCCTCCATCCTTACCTCTGAAAGGATGAATCTATGATAGGAAATAAGGATTTTTCAATTATCTCACTCATTGAGATCCTTAGTCACTCATATATAACCTATTCTCAACCAAATCCATGTGGTCTACTAGGGAAGTATTATCTGTGAGTTTTGAAGAAAATTTTTAAAGACTTACAGTCTCCATTGTAATCTTCTCCTGTCGGAAAGAGTTCTTGAATATCACTTTCAATACTCACCCTTGTTATTATATGAATATATTTTTCTTCATAGACTCGGGATACCAAAAATTGGTCAAATATTATTATTGAGATATACATATTATGCAATGATTGGTTTTCTCATTCAATTGACAAATTCATGTTATTGTTTTTCATTATGAACAACTTTCATCCCTCTTACTTTCATTATGAACAACTTTCATCCCTCTAGAGTAACAATGATTCTTCTTCATAGAGTGTTTCACTTTGAATGTGGGTAAGAAAAGTTTTTAAATATTTTAAACCAATTATCGTCGGTATCAAAATCAACGAGTTAATTTCTATCCTGATACAATTGCATACCCAAAATGACTCTGCAATCATTTCAATGAGGGAATTCAATTTTTATGTATATGAGCTCCCAAGTTGTAGATACAATAAAGCTTATTTGAATCGATCGGGAAAATAATTCTACTTATTGATATCAAAAATTGATCCTCTTTATCCATGTTGGTTCACCTCATGGTAAAACCTATTTTTAAATTACCCTTCCAAGGGTGGACCCAAATATTCTTAAATTACCCTTCCAAGGGTGGACCCCAAAGGTATAGTGCCTAGTAAGAAAAATAAAAAAGAGATAAGAATAAATCAGGAGAAGAAAGAAGATGAAAAGGAAGGATGAAAGTCTAACATGCTAAATATGGAAGGACTCACAAAAGTAGGAAGAACAGAACAAAAGCAACATGCAGATGAAAAAGAAAGTAAAATCAGTCAAAGAGTTAGTTAACTGGAGTAGTCGTGCATTTTAATAAGGTTTCGGGAGGAACCAGGTAGGGTTTTGATGCGGATTTATGTAGGAACACAATGAAATACCGAAATACACATAAACGCAGAGATGCAGTGGAAATAAGACTTCATTTCATTAATAACAAATGACTGAAATATGCTTACAGACAGAATGGAAATAAACTAGCTAGGGC
>JASDQU010880167.1:64153-78154 GCA_032191745.1 Picea mariana
ATGGCATGGAAAAAAAAACGCAAGGAAAGGAAATGCAAGGCAAGGAAATGCAAGGCAAGGTAAGGCAAGGCATGGCATGGCATGGCATGGAAAGGAAAGGCATGGTATGGTATGGCAAGGAAAGGCATGGCATGTCATGGAATGGAAAGGAAATGTAAGACATGGCATGGAAATGAAAGGCAATAAAATGCAAGGAAATGCAATGCATGGCGTGGCATGGCAAGGAAATGAAAGGAATGGCATGTCATGGCATGGAAAGGCAATGCATGGAATCGAAAAGCAAGACATGGCATGACATGGAAAGGCAAGGCATGGAATGGAATGCAAAGGAAAGGTGTGGCATCGAATGGCATGGAAAGGTAAGGCAAGGCAAGGCAAGGCAATTCAAGGTAATGCAAGGCAAGGAATGGCATGGCATGGAAAGGAATGGAATGGAATTTCATGGTGTGGCATGGAAATGCAAGGAAAGGAAATGCAATGCAACACAAGGCAATGCAAGGCATGACATGGCATGGAATGGAAAGGAAAGGCAAGGAAAGGAAAGGCAAGGCAAGGAAATGCAAGGCATGGCATGGAATGTCATAGAAAGGAAAAGCATGGAATGGAAAGGCAAGGCATGGCATGGAAAGTCAAGGCAAGGAAGGGAAATGCAAGGCAAGGAAAGACTATACATGGCAAGGCAAGGCAAGGCATGGTAAGGCATGGAAAGGAAAGGTCCTGGTATAGGTCTAGGTATGGAAAGGAAATGAAATTTAATGCAAGGCATGGAAAGGCAAGGTAAGGCATGGTAAGGAAAGGCATGGCATGGAAAGTAAAGGCAAGGAAAGACATGGCATGGAAAGGAAAGACATGGAATGAAAATTCAAAGCAAGGAATGGAATGGAATGGCATGGAAAGTTAAGGCAAGGCAAGGTAAGGTAAGGCAAGGAAAGGCAAGAAAAGGAAAGGAAAGGCTAAGAAAGTAAGGTAAGAAATTCAAGCAAAGGCAAGGCTAGGAATTTATCACATACTTTGTTGTGAATGCTCCATCTAGTTGGCATCTTGCACATTCATCCATGGAGTTTTCTACATTGGAATTCACACATGTTGAGTGGTTGCATAAATAAACATTCTTATGTCAAGATCCTTCTTAGAAAACTTTTAACAAAAGCCTCTTTTTTTTAATAGTCTTTTTCCAAGATAAACAGGGGAGAACAATGTTGTTGCAACTCCTATTATTGTAACTCCCATTGTTGCAACTCTTGTTGCTACAACTATCCTTGTTGAAACTCCTTTTTGTCGCAACTTCTTTGCTACAATTCCCATTGTTGCAACTCATTTTGTTGTAACCCCTTTGCCGCAACTCCTTTGTTGCAAATCTTGTTGTTGCAACTCCTTTTCTGTAACTCCTTTTCTCATGTTGCTACAACTCCCATTTTCGCAACTCCCTTGTCATAATCTTCGTTGTTGAAAATATTTTTGGTGCATCTGCACTTGCAACTCTGCATCATTGTACGACTCTTTTGCCTCTCATTTACGTTGTTGCAAATCATGTTGTTGCAACTCCGCTTGCAGTTTTACTTTATTTTTGCAATTCTTTCCCACACATTTCGTCTACACCACTATGTTGCAACTTCATCGTCACAACTTACGTTGTTGAAACTCTGTTTGAATCCTTCACTTTATGTGTGTTGGCATTGTTTCACTTCTAATGGAAAGAACCAGCAACACCAATGCTAAAATTCTATTTAATCTTGTTGATGTGACTCCACTCCAGTTGTCGAAACTACACCACCACTGTACTCATACAGCCACTCAAGGTAAGAAGAGACAGGTACAAGTTCCATTAATAATATGTTATTATAGTTTTAAATGGCATGTGTTCTATTAATCATTCCACTATAACCACCACCTTACACCGTCATTTCCATATATGTGACCTTGCACTCCCATTACCATATCCACCACTGTTATTGCCACAATTCGAAACACACTACCCGATAACCACCCATTTCTTGTGTAAACATAAGTAATCATAGTTATCAGAAAGAAGGAATGATGGGGGGTTCATTGATGTGTAGGGAACCTACAGAAGAATTGTTGCTAGAGGCCTATAACCACATTAGAGAAATTTTTCAACAATTCAGTTGGATGAAATATGTGCAACGCTTACAAGGATATGATGATGAAGTAGCTTTGGAGTTTTCTTTGAATTTCAAATCCAAACACTCCACAGTAGCAGGTGCTCAGGTAGAAGTCACCGAGGAGACGATGGCAGAATTCACAAGTTTACCAAGGACAGGCGAGAGATGGTACACCAAAAGGACCTCATAGCTTGAAATTTTGAGGCCATTCCTTGAACATGGAGAGGCCTTTGTGAAGAAAGGCACAATATTTGAACGACGATCTTTGCCACACCCCTCGAAAGATGTAGATATATTCGTGAAACAATATTTCACTTGTGAAGGCTGCAACGTCAGGCCATCTATGTCCATTATATCCTACTTTTAGATCATCTCTGACATAACCGACCCATTAATATGCCATACTTCTTGTTCAAGACATTGCAGATGATGACAACACTTGTATAAAGGAAAAAGAACCCTAGGGATGCGATCTCACACCATGGCCTTATCAACCTCTTGGTGGAACATGCCCTACATAGGGAAGGATACACTTCGAATAGTATTGTTCGGCCACCTATTATACTTTTCGAGGATGAAGTGGTTTCACTTTAGGTATCTCAACAAGCAATGGTTGCACTTTCAGCACCGGGTGAGGTCGCGGTTGCAACTCCACCGCTAGGTTATAGTGTCATAGATATAGTAATCCCATATGTTGCAAATCCTCCACCAAATAAACCAATAAGGACAACTAGGGTAAGGGGCTAGCCTGCTACAACTTGAACAAAGGAAGGCTAGGACAGTGATGTTTAAGTGACCGAAACCAAACCCCCTACAAAGAGAGTTAGAGGGTTTAAAAAGAGGCAACCCCGCGTTCTAAAGAAAAGAAGAATGAGCCACATACTTGCAACTCAGCACAAGAAATGAAATACATGATGATATGACATAACAAGAACAAAAGGATGACTTGGAAAGAGATGAAGCAATAGATATAAAACCCTTTGTTGACACATAAGAACCAGCGGAAGGCACCGACTTGGAAGTGGATGAAATAGTAGAGATAAAACCCTCCATTGACACACAAAAACCAACAGAGGGAATCAACCTAGAAGCTTATGAGGCCTTTGTTGACACACAAGAACCAACAAAAATCACTCTTGGAGAAGGTATTATTTCCCTCCTTGAAGCATCTTTAGACTAATAAGAACTAGAATCAAAATTCCCCACTTCTCCACAAGAATCAATGTAGATACCTTTTGGATAATAGGTTGCACAAGAGGAAAAGGATTCAACACAAAAGGAGGAGGAACATGAGGCATATGCTCCTATTTTTCCACAAGAATCAGTAGAGAGAGCTCCTCAAGAAGACTCTCCCAAGCCTCAAGAATCACACAAAAAGGAACTAGAAAACTCTAACAGTTTACAAGACAAAGATGAGATGAAAACAGAGGCTCTTGTTGACCCACAAGAAGCACTTATGGAGAAAATATTACTAGTCCACAGGATCCTCCATAGGAACCAAAGGCGCTTTTTGACCCACAAGAACCAACAAGTATCACTCTTGAGGAAAAAAGCATCAATCCAAAAGAGAAAGAGGAATTAGAACTAGAGATCCTTACTGATACAAAAGAAACAATAGGAAACAATCTTTGGGAATGGCCTACCAACTCATAGGAATCGGAAAAAGCATAACTGGAAGCACAAAAGCTTGATGATCCAGTGGGAAAAATTTTGGAGATTACTCTGCTAATGCACAAGAGCCAGCAAAATAGGAACCAAAAATAAATATTGTTGATCCTAAGAGGAATATTAATGCTACATCATAGGTAAGCATTCCACACTCCTTACCTATTTTTTCATCTTTGGTAAAACAAAATAGAATATTGAGAATGAAGAACTGGAAGCTATAAATCAACTTTAAAATGTTAAAGGATGAGCTTGATGAACAAAGGGCACCTGAGAAATCATGTTACCCTATAGCAAGTCCTTTTGATGTAGGAGAACCCTTCATGAGATTAAAAGAAACATATAAAATTAAGGAAACAAGGGAAGTGGTTTTCCAAGCAACATACTTTATGTTAATTGATGAGGCCACTCAGACTGAAACATAGCAAGAATTAGTAGAAAACAAAGGAGTCACAACAAAGCATAAAACTAGTGAAAAGGAGGAAGTAGGAGAGTTAGACTATAGTGTCAGTGACCTCCATGGTCACCCTAATTTCTCTAACCATGAGTGATTGTTGGCTTCATAGGGACATGCAACAATTTTGGGTTGGGAGAGATGATGGGTGCTTAAATTGGCATACTTTCAGCACCCGTCTAGTACCTTTTCTCTTACAATTTTCCACTAATCATTTCTTTTTTGACACCTTCTTTATCCATTTTTGTCGCACTTTTCATCAAGGTATGAATATTTCCCCATATATCCTTTTTAATCTATTCTTACATATTTCTTAAGGAACTAGTTACGTTCATGCACTAACATTGTTAACATGAGAAATTACAGTGGTTTCCTTACATTAGTTGCATCTCCTTACATTAGCTGCAACTCCCTACAGCGGCCACAATTCCTCTTTGTTTCTATGACTCCAATAACAATACAATGGTTGCAACTCTAATTACACTCTTTGTTGTTGCAACTCCAAATATGTCACCATTGTTTCAATTCCAAATATTACGTCATTGTTGCAATTCTGAGTACAACATCGTTTCTACAACTCCAAATACAAATTCCTCCAACACAATAGTCAACAATATAACCAACAACTAGGGAATGCTTCTCACAGAGGAAAGTGACAGGAGGCAAGTGGACAACCAAAAGAGAAATCAGTTTTCCTACCAATAGTCGCTCAGTTGAATCAAGTTAGCACATGTCTAATCCTTACTAAAATTTGGAAATATCAATGTAAAAGAATGAACAATTGATTCTCATGGTTTTCCATCTATCCCTTTGTAATATTTTAGAAATAATTTGTACTATATAAACACCCCATCTCCCTTGAGATAGAGAGGAAGAATTATAAAGGTGATAGAATTTGGATGTTATTGTAACTTTCAGACTTCTGCAATGTAATTTATGTTCTTCTTATGTTCACATGTTGATGTGTTGATGCTGTGAGTTTGATTTCATAGACCAATGCCTTGTATAAGGGGGTAGGGCCCCCTCCTTAGTCAAGTACTTCTTGTATATTAAAGAGTAGGATTATCATTTCATTCATGTTCATTTAAATTTTGTATTTATTTTGTCTTTTTGTATTGTTGCAATTCCATATTTCATAGACATTTAATTGCAATTCGGGTGTGGTTAATAATTAGTTTCTTTGTGTTGTGAGTTTTGCAACCATAAGCTACAACTCAATGTTGATTCAATTTTTGTAAGTTTTTTATCACAAGCGTTGTTGCAACTCACACTGTTTCAACTCTCGTTGTTTCAACTCTCATTGTTGCAACTTGGGTTGTTGTAACTTTCGCGTTGCAACTCATATTCCAGCTTTACTTTATTCCGCTTTCTTTCATATTTATGATAGCTTTATTCTTCATCATTTTGGTATTAATATTCTCTTGATTTTTCAATCATTGTTGAATGTATGAACACACAATTGTTATAACAAGTCAAGATCATCATTTTACTTGAGAAAGTCACCATTAGATATTGGCATAACTTTGTTTTCCGCAAATGTGATTTCCTTTATGCAAGTGTGATTTACTTTCTAACAATGTGATTTACTTTCTTTCAATGTGATTTACTTTTCGCAAGTGTGATTTACTTTTTGTAGAGTGTGAATTACTTTCTACCAGTGTGATTTACTTTTCACAAGAGAGATTTACTTTTCGCAAGTGTGATTTTCTTTTCCTGCAAACATGATATTTATTTTCCTACAATTTTAGAAGTAGGATAGCTTGGTGACTTAATTATATTGAAATCACAACTTGTGGCATTCGAGGTAGTACAACCCATTAGCGATTACAACACTACACTTGCATATACGATGCACGACAGTTTGTAAGTAAGATACAACCTCGGATTGATAATTAAATGCACAACTCTTCAGTTGCTCACTAAGTTAATTAGGAATTAATTGAAGATTCCATCAAGTGTCATCTCCATCAGTGCACAATAAAGTAAGTTTTATTTCATTGTAAGGATACACAACCATAGGATTCCACATGGGAGTCAACTAACATTTTGCAACAAATTCCACATTTCAAGCCTTAAGGACAAGGCTCTTTTTTTGGGAGGGGAGGAATGTTTGGGTCTTAACCTCTATAACCCCTCAAGTATACAGAAAAATATGTTTATATGTAATAAACACCGACATTAGTAAATAAATCATGTGTAATAATTTTTGAACACATCACCCACACTAAGAGGGGGGTTGAATTAGTGTGTGGACTTTTATAAATTTTATTCTTCCAAGTTAGCAGTTAAAACATAATTGTGCAGATTAAGAACAATCAAATCATAATCACAATGGACACAAGAGATACCATATGTTTGTGTAAGATTTTGTATAATTGATATGCATATATATGTGAATATAGTAATATGAATTTTCCCAGCACCAACTATTTTGTATCAGCACCAACTGAAGTAAGGAGCACCAAATCCTCAGAGTGAACCAACTCTCCAGCAAGACCCATCTTCCCACAAGTCCCAGCTTGCTGATAGAACACAGTCTATCCAACTAGAGTTCATATATTAATTCAACTCTAGTAGCAGTGATCCATTATTGAATCAACTTTATTTCATGATCAGAGGTATACCATAAACGCTCATCACCGCACTTCATCTTCTATCTAAAATTCTTTCCTTCTTCTCTTATCTTTGCTCTGATATCCATGCCTTCTTCACTTCTTCTTCCCTCTAATATTCTCACGGACCTCAGGTCTGCATCCCCTTCATTTTTCTCCGTAGGCCGCTCTTTCTTAGTGAGCCTATCTTTTCCACAAGCTCGTCTTCTTCCTAAAAGCACACCATCTAGTGAACCAATCATGGTTGTATTTATAGTCGCTTATGCTCAAAACTTGTTTAAGTTATTGGTCCGACTTATGCAACAAGTTATAACTAACTTGTTCATTTACAACAACTTTTGGGACCACTAGAGATCATCATTCTGGGTCTTCAACTTTACACCTGGCATCCCCTTTACTTTCATAAATCGATCATAGGTATGGATCGATTTCCTTCATCTCTATGATTATAGAAATCAACACTTCCTTCAAACCATGTTCATATGATCATTGGTATAGAACCACAGGCTTATCAATTTAAGTGACGGATTACATTATGTCTTTCAAATATCTTTACCATATGACCAATGGTGTTATTCTGATGTTAGGCGAGACGATTGCTTGAGTGCTTATCAATTCAACGGTCACGATTCAATATCCCGATGAGATGGATGATTGTTGGGACTTTGGGACTTCACCCTTGGGGTCTTTGGGACTTCGCAACCTTTCAAATCTCCCGAAGTAGATTTTTTCGAACAGATCGGGCAGTTCTCAGTTCTCATTTATATCACGGAACTGGATCAATGGTCATATTCAATCCTTACATCTATCCTTTCATTTCTTAATCCGACGACCGGGACTTAATCAAGCATTGAGATGGATGGCCACCATTCACTTCGGGACTTCACCTATTATACTTACGCTATCCTTCCACTATATTTTGATCAATGGTTGAGAGTGCACCCGAAGTATTCTTCAGATCAGACGACTGCTCCATTTTCCTTTGGAGTGATCACCTGTTGAGTAAGTCATAAGTGGTGGAGACTTATTGTTGTCAGTTAATACTTTCACTTCCACTATCCTTCCACTATAGTAGATCGATGGTCAAGAATGATCCCAAAGTGATATTCAGATCAGATGTCTCGTGTCCACTTTGGGACTTCGGTATTCAAGACTTCAGGACTTTGGGCAAGTGTTGGTGGTAAAACTCTCGAAGTAAAAAATCCCGTAGTGACATAACTTTCTTACGTCACTTGATGACGTGTCACAAGCTAAGTAGTTCCCACGTGTCACTCAGATTCATGATTTGCACATACCTGAAATGTCGATTCAACTTGACACTTATCATTATCTAATTTCTCCATGTGTCCTTGCTGACGTAGTATTGTTGATGTGGATCTCCTCATGTGGCACATGTTCTTCTCTTGGATCTAATGGTTGTCCTAACTCCCATTGTATCTTAGATCGACAGCTGAGAACGACTTTGGACCTTCATCCTTTGGGACATCGGGAATTTTGACATTTTTTGGTGGTGAAAACTCCCAAAGTAAATCTCCCAGAGTGATGTAACTTATTGATGTGACGTGTTGACATGGCATGAGCCAATTTCCTCTTGACACTTGTCATCATTTGATTATTCCATGTGTATTTTCTGACGTGGTCTGTTGACATGGTCTACCACATGTCCTTGCTAACGTGGTCTACCACATGTCCTTGTAGGCGTGGTCTGCTGACGTGGTCTTCCACATGTCCTTGTAGACGTGGTCTGCCACGGGTCCTTATTGACGTGGTCTGGGTACAAACAACCTTGATCCAACAGTCATAGTATATCCTCCAGATTCAATGGTCCTTATTCACTTCATATTTCTGGACTTCGAGTACTTCGAATTTTCAAGTTGCCAATTCTTCCGAAGTGAGATTCCCCGACCAGTAACCTGCTCTCATCTTTGAACCTGAACTAAATGTTGCTCGTCGATCATGTTCTTAGATCGATGGCTCGCTCTATCTACGAATATTCTTCTACTTATCATGTCCTTCCACTTAGAATGATCCAACGGTTGTCGGATATTCGCATAATTGAGATCTCAGATCTTTTACCTCGCTTATCCTATCCTTCCACTCAAAAGTGATCCAACGGTTGTGAAGATTCTTGAAGCATATCCACAATCAAGGATGATTGTGGAACCACAATTTGTGAGTGATTTAACTCGTCACCCAAACTCCGCAATTTGAAGTTGTGCGTTTTTGTTGAGTCAACCACAATCATCAATCTTCGAAGCTATAAGATATGACAGTCTTGACTACTTGCAGGATTAGAACTAGCACGATATTTAATTCTCCTTTTGATCTCCTCAATCTATCATTTCCATTGATCTGGGGATTGCACATCTGACGGTCACAACTCAATCCGACTTAATTTGATCGTTTGTTGGATCAACCACAGTCGTCGATATTCGAGTCTATGAGATCTAACAATCTAGACCAATTGCGGGATTGGAACTAGTGAGTCATTTAATTCTCATTCTGATCTCCACAATATATCCCTGTCGTTGATCTATCTTACAAATCTGACGGTCACGATCCTCCAACAGTGCTCAACCCACGGTCACTCATATGACCAGCGTTTGTAATATGAGATGATCAACACGGTCAATTTCTTGATCGAACGGTTGTTGAGGCTTCTCACCCTAAGCTTACACTTTTCCTTCAAAGATTTGATCTCTACATACTGTTCACTCCTCCTCCTGAGCTTACACTTTTGATTCCAAGCTTTGATCTCTGCATACTATCCACTCCTCCTCTTGAGATTATGCTTCCTTTTGAGCTATTTGATTTCTGCATATTGTTCACTCCTCCTCCTGAGCTTACGCTTCCTATCTCTGCATATTGTTTGACATTTTTTTCTAACTGATATACTGTTGACATCAATGAAAATGTCATATATAGTAAATCCCAATGATAATTCATTATAACAACAAATCATCACATCGATTGTTGACATCAATGACCATATGTCCAACAATCTCCCCCTTTGTCATTGAGGGAAACCCACTAACTTCATATACAAAACTCCCCCTGTGATGGTGCTTTCCTCTTATGAAGTTTCTCTCCCCCTTTGAAATCAATGGAAAAGGGTTTTTCCTCTTGTGGTAAAGCTCTGTATTGTATTGACCAGAATCTGAACTTGGGTAACTCTTCCTACAATCATCCTTTTCTTGTCATAACTGAATGACTCCTCATGTCATTCTTCTCTCTGCTTCTAACTGTTCTCCCCCTTTGTTTCTAAAAGGGTATCTTTTTATGATAGGGTCTCTCCTCTTGTTATCTCTACAATATGTCATGTACATAATTTTGTACATCATAATGCTATTTTTGCAGATGTCGATGTCATACTGGAGCACTGCACAAATGTAGCTCATATTTTTCAAACAACCCTTGGATATTCCCATTGATTCTCATCGATCTCTAACCAAATGTATCTTTCTTTATCCAAGATGATCCTTTACTGTAAATTTCTCTAAAGTCATCTGAGAAAATTTATACTATGCTTGTTGCATGACTGAAATTCTTTTTGCAAAAATCAACTTCACTTGTGTTCACTTGTTCATTCTTTCCTTTCCACATCTCTGAGTGTCTTGGTTTATTGAACTTTGTTCTCCGATCTTCTATTACTACAACTTCATTTTTCTTCCATGTTCCTTTTACTCCTTTTGTCGCATTGTATAAATCATTTCTCATTGATTGTTTTCTTGAGTTCCAACAGTTATGGTATTTGTGGTCATATCCACCACAACTATAGCATCTCATAGTGTAACAATGTGTAGCAATATGTCCAACATGATTGCAGTTCCAACATATTATACTGTTGTTGAACCTACCAACTTGTTTTCTTCCATGATGCCTACAATCCAAGGCTTTATGACCATATTCATTACAAGAAAAACAATAACCGTTAAAAACAATCTCATTCCTTCTTTGATTCATCCATGAAGGTGTCTCTCTTCTAAACTTGCTTTGAGGTGTATGAGTAGCTTCTGGATGTCTTCCTTGATATGATCTTCTAAATTTTGTAGTGTTTCTTTTATTTCTTGAACATGAAGAACCTGAGTCATACCTACTTTCACTTTTTACAAATGAAGGAGTTGTGTCAGACCTATCTTCATCCTTTACAAATGAAGGACCTGTGTCAAACCTGTTTTCACCTTTTACAAATGAAGGACATGCATCAAGTTTCTTAGGAGTACTGATTTTTTCCTTGTTGTATCCAAGACCGGATTTTTCATTTGGTGATCTCTGACTATCCAAGATCTCATCCAGGGTCATGGAGTTGTTCATCAACTTGATTAGGGTGTATGACTTCTCAACCTTCTTTCTGATATTCACAACTTCTACTACCAGCTTATGACATGATTCTTCCTTTTTGTTCAGCTGGTTCCTCACACCTCCTCCCTTGTTTTGGCTTCTTCAAGTTGGATTTTAAGATGGACATAGCTTTCCCTTAGTTCTTTTAGTTCTGAAAGGTTTTTTCTTGGTTCATCATCTTCCTTATTTTCTTCTTTTGCTTGACTGATTTCATTTTTCAGTCTCTCGATCTCCTCTTCCTTTTCTTTTGTTAGACTAGTAACTTCTGGTTTCAATCTTTTGATCTCTTGTTATTTGTTTTCTAATTGAATCTTTTTCTCAGATATGATTTCTTCATTATCTTTGAACTTTTCTTTTATTTCCAGGATATGCTTCTGATTGTTAAGCTCATCATCTTCCTTCTTCTTTTCTTTTACTTGACTAATTTCTTTCTTCAGCTTCTCGATCTCCTCTTTTTTTTCTTCTAACTGATTATCCTACTCATATATTATCTTTTCATTGTCCTTAAGCATTTCCTTTATTTCCAAGATATGATTTTGACTCTTTTCAATAAAATCTATAGTGTATTCATGAAGATAGCTATAGTCTGAATCATTATGGTCATAGCGGTATTCACAGAGACTCCAATCAACCTTTTGTTTGGCCTTTGATGATTCTTCTTCTACTTATTCCATGGGATAAATGCTAACAGAACATTCTTTTATTGTATCTGAGTCTTCTTCTTTACTTGTAGGGAAGGATTCAATATCAACATTATTGCAATCGAAATATTGTGGAGAGTGTTTACCTTTATTGATGGTTGAGTCTTCCTCTTCATCCTTGATAGGAATGTCTTCTGTGTCTTGTCTTTTGATTTGATACATCTCTTCTAACTTCATCCATAAGTCCTTGGCAGATGTGAATAGTCCTATGCTTGCCTTGACAGTATCTGATAATCCACTGAGAAGAATCTTCATTGCCACTTCATTGTTCTTCCTTACTCTTCTTTGGACTGTAATCTTGGATAGATTATTTGAAGTAGTTAAATCCCAGGGCTTGCTTACTACAGAATTCCAAACTTCAAATCCTTTTGAATTCAAATATTGTTTCATATTTTCTTTCCATGAGGAATAATTTGTTCCATCAAATAAGGGAGCTTCAATTGCGGAGAGAGCCATATGTCCACCCATTTCTTCAGAATCTACCTTCCAGTGTTTAAATTGTGCTGAAGGAACCTGCTCTGATACCAATTGTTGAACACATCACCCACACTAAGAGGGGGGGGTGAATTAGTGTGTGGACTTTTATAACTTTTCTTCTTGCAAGTTAGCAGTTAAAACATAATTGTACAGATTAAGAACAATCAAATCATAATCACAATGGACACAAGAGATACTAGATGTTTGTGTAAGATTTTGTATAATTGATATGTCTATATATGTGAATGTAGTAATATGAATTTTCCCAGCACCAACTATTTTGTATCAGCACCAACTGAAGTAAGGAGCACCAACTCCTCAGAGAGCACCAACTCTCAAGTAAGACCTAGCTTGCCACAAGTCCCAGCTTGTTGATAGAATGCAGTCTATCCAACTAGAGTTCATATAGTAATTCAACTCTAGTAGCAGTGATCCATTATTGAATCAACTCTATTTCATGATCATAGGTATACCATAAACGCTCATCACCGCACTTCATCTTCTATCTGAAATTCGTGCCTTCCTCACTTTATCTTTCCTCTAATATATGTGCCTTCTTCACTTCTTCTTCCCTCTGATATTCGAACAGACCTCAGGTCTGCATCCCCTTCATTTTTCTTCACAGGCCTCTCTTTCTTAGCAAGCCTATCTTTTCCACAAGCCCATCTTCTTCCCAAAAGAACACCATCTAGTGAACCAATCATGGTTGTATTTATAGTTTCTTATGCTCAAAAATTGTTTAAGTTATTAGGTCAACTTATGCAACAAGTTATAACTAACTTGTTCATTTACAACAACTTTTGGGACCACTAGAGATCATCATTCTAGGTCTTCAACTTTACACGTGACATCCCCTTTACTTTCATAAATCCATCACACGTATGGATCGATTTCCTTCATCTCTATGATTAAATAAATTGATGCTTCCTTCAAACCGTGTTCATATGATCATTGGCGTAGAACCACATGCTTATCAATTTAAGAGACACATTATATTCTGCCTTTCAAATCTCTTTACCATGTGATCAATGGCGTTATTCAGATGTTAGGCGAGACAAGCGCTTGAGTGCCTATCAATTCAATGGTCACGATTCAATCTGTCGATGAGATGGATGATTTTCTAAACTTCGGGACTTCACCCTTGGGGTCTTTGGGACTTCGCAACCTTTCAAATATCCCGAAACAGATTTTGCCGAACAGATCAGACGGTTCTCATTTATATCACGGAACCAGATCAATGGTCATATTTGATCCTTACAACTATCCTTTCATTGCTTAATCCGATGACCAGGACTTAATCAAGCATTGAGATGGATGGCCACCATTCACTTCGGGACTTCGTCTATTATACTTACGCTATCCTTCCACTTTATTTTGATCAATGATTGAGAATGCACCCGAAGTATTCTTTAGATCGGACAACCCATGTCCACTTCAAGACTTTGGCATTCAGGACTTCGAAGGTTTCGAATAAATATTGCTCCATTTTCCTCTGGAGTGATCACCTGCTGAGTAAGTCATAAGTGGTGGAGACCACTTGTTGTCGGTTAATATTTCCACTTACACTATCCTTCCATTGTAATAGATCGACGGTCGAGAATGCTCCCAAAGTGATTTTCAAATCAGAC
>JASDQU010880168.1:2776-14836 GCA_032191745.1 Picea mariana
CAATGTATATATATATATATATATATATATCAGTTGGACTATGATTATATCAAAATAATCTTCAAGAACCACTCAAGGTCCTTCAAAAAATAAAGGTAGAAGCAATAGAGGTTTGGTATCTCAATCTTCTAACCCTACAACTCATATCAATAATGAATCGGGAGGATTAATAGAGGACATGCAGACTGTTATTTTACACTATTTAGCCATGCAAATGGATACCTTGCATGTAAAAAAGAAACAAGAGGAAGCATAGAATAAATTGGTTGTCTATTGTCCCAAATGCACTAAAACGCATCCTAGAAATGAGTGCCCTTTAGACCTTATACATTTTTGTGGCATTTGTGAAGAAAATCATCCAACTAACAAATGTCCTTCTTTGCTAGGATTGAAAGCTACATTTCGAGGAGTAGAGGAGAATTTAGAATAACTATACTTCATCAACCAAAGAAGGCCTAGAGCACTAATACCATTCCAAATAGGTTTGAACTTCAATCCTGCTCAAAATTTTAAAAGAAACACTTCACATTGTGATGAATGTCACAGAATGGGGAAACCAACAAGGAGGAATGAGATTCCTTTACAACCCCAAGTATCATTAGAACCATTTTACAAGTGAGTCATGGAATTCATAGGCCCAATTGATCCTCCATCAGGGAAAAAGAAACACATATTGGTATGCACAAACTATCTAATGAAATGGGTTGAAGTAAGAGCCATGAAGGATGCCACAAAACAAAATGTAGTTGCATTCCTCCAAGAASGCATATTCTCAAGGTTTGGTTATCCATGGAAGATAGTCACAGATCATGGACCTCAATTTACATCAAGAMTCATTGAAGAAATCATGAAGGAACATAATRTCCACCACAAAAAGTCAACACCCTACCATCCTCAAGCAAATGGGCAAGCCAAAGTCACAAATCAGGAGATAGAAAACATCATCACCAAAATARTGAGCATGAACAAGAAATATTGGTCAAAGAAGCTCACAGAAGTAGCATGGGCATACAACATTACATGGAAAACTACTATGGGGCTTACTCCTTTTGAATTAGTCTATGGTAAGAAAACCATGCTCCCTATTGAATTTGACTATCATACATTGAGAACATCAACTGAATTAGACATGAATTTGCAATCAACACAAAGAGAAAGATTGATCCAACTAAATTCCTTAGATGAGTACAAGATGAAATCCCTCTTCAACACTAAAGTGGTGCAATAGCAAAGAAAGGACTGGAATGACAAGAAGATTAAGTTCATAAAGTTTAAAGAAGGGGATTGGGATCTGTTATATGACTCAAGGTTTAAGGAATTCAAAGGGAAGTTGATGACAAAATGGATAGGACCCTACATCATTGAAAGGTGTTATGATAATGGTTAAGTGCAAATCATAACCATTGATGAAGAAGGAATATACCTACTAGTGAATGGATTCATACTAAAGACTTATAATAATCCTCTAACAAAAGAAGAATTCACGACAATAGTGAGGAAAAAAAATATGGATGTGATTGATAGCACAATTGCTCTCAATCCATCCCAATAAAGAGATATGAAAAAAAGAAGAAAAGAATAAAAATCTTGGATGAAATCCTTCCAAAGGCATCTAGGACATATCTAAGGGTGAGAACCTCCATTGGAGGCAGTCTCAKATCTAAAGAATAAATGAATATCCTCATAAGTAAAACCTCTTATAGGCTTGATGAGGTAAGGAATTGGTTAAAACTAGTGATGGCACTTATGCCTTGAGAAACAAAAAAGAAACAAAAAAAGATAAAACAAAAGAAATTTTTGTACTAACATCTTGTTTTTGCAAGTACCAYGAACTACATCCATCTGCACAGGAATAAAATTAATAGTCAACAAATGTAAAAAATCAATAAGGAAAGTAAGCATTCTTAATTTTCCATGATTTTCAGCATTCATACATAACATTTTCCATCATCTCCATACGATCATCCATATTTTTCATTTCTATCATGCATACCACTTTCCATATCCAACATGCTTCATTCTATCATTTTATTTCAATAAAAATAGTTTGCAAGGTTATTCGACAAGATCAACCTAACAAGACCATTTATACAAATAATGGAAGGAAATCAAAGTCAAAACCAACGTCAACAATTCAATAATAAATATCAGCAATAGAACCACCTTCTCCAACCTTTTTTTTTTAATCATATACATCCCTGTGATAAAAAAAATCGACTTCTACATGATACTTTGTATCATGTAGAAAATATTCAACATAATGGAAACACATCTACATGATGCTCTATATCCTGTAGCATGATTGCAGGTCATGATATTCTAATAAATTTCAGAAAACCACCTCCAACCACCTGCAAAAAGAAAATTAATATGCATGCAAAGGTAAACAAAGGTAACATAACTATCTATCCTATCCACATTGAATTAAGTCATACATATATATCTATTCTAATTTCATATGGTCAAACATTCATAAATTCTATAAGGTTATGAAAACAAGGGCGTTCACATCTTGTTAGTGGGGGGTGGCATAATTTGTGCCAAGATTCAAATTGGCATGTAGAGAGTAAATGGTTCAAGTGGAGGTTCATTACGTTGAGTTAAAAACACAAATTAAGGAACTATGAAAACATCAAGTCGATTGTTGTGACAAGACAATAGTCCACTCTAAAATTTGGGGGCATAACTCGGAGTTAGAAAAATCGAAGCACCCACCATTTTGAATTTTAAGAGAGAAGGAGTAATTCAAGTTGTGTGGAAGAAAAAGAGGAAGATCTCGCGGGGGAAGAAGGAAAGCAAAGAACCCAACCATAGAATTTGAGGATTCCTGAAGCACATAATCACTACAGGTAGTTGTGAAACCCTAGGCAAAGGAAGAACCATCAATCTCATGTATTTTCTACATTTACTTCAGACTTTATATATGTTTAACTTATGGTCATTTTCTAGAAGGTTTGATGGTTCTGGAACATCAATAAATCACATCCTATAGAAACTCGTTTTTTTCACAGTCACAATCCTATAAAGCTTTGTTAAAAAAAATTGAACCAACTCCCCATATGTTTTAATCCTTATTTTTGTTAAATTCTTATGTTTACAAACCTATGGTTGAACCCTCTCAACCCTAGTTTTTTTTAGAGTCTTTGAAAACACATCCTGTAGAATTTTAATTTACACATTTCCTATAGAAATCCATTTCTACAGGCTCTATTTCTACATGAACAAATGTAAAGAAATGTACCAACTTGAAAATTGTCAAGAAAATACTCATGTTGCCTCTGTCCTTCGAAACAAATCCCTTGTTGATTTTTTTTATCACCACATTTGCCTAAAATCCATCTCAATTTGTCGTCCTCTCTAAGGAACAATTCAAATTGAACATTCTACAGGAAACCAGTAACCATCCTTTCTCTCTTCTCAGAAAATTGACTCATCATCCTTGACAACAACCATGAGTGTTGGATTCAAAGGGAGAGAACCAATAGAGCCTTCCAGGGTTTATGATAACCCTGAGATAGTATAAATTTTTCATAAATGTGATTGGATGGGATACTTTGAAAGACTCAGGGGGTTTTATGATGAGGTATCCATGGAGTTTTCTTAGAATTTATAGAATATACAATAACATGATTATGTGACCACAATAAGGTGGATAACAATTAGGATCAATGAAGCCTCCATTAACAAAGTTTCTAGTATACCCTTAGGCATCCGTTGGGATAAAGAAGAGAGGCAAGACACCATCAATGCCAAGAAGGAATTCATCCTCCCAAATGAGAAACCTGATGAGGATAAAAATGACATCAAAATGGAAATCCTTCCTCACCCATGGCCATAGGTAGCTTATCATATCATCAAAAATATCACATGTGAGGGAAGGATGAGTGTAGTTTATGCTTATCATTTCATATGGTTGCACCAGTTGAGGCACCTTCCAAATCAGAAACCCCACCAGAACTTGAGTATCCCTTACTTCCTTCTTAAATCACTAAAAGAGATGAGTCTATAAGTACAAAGAGGAAAACAAGAATTCTTGTCACATCATGAACTCATCAAGATGATAGTTTCATATTCCCTTAGGAGTTTGAAGCACTGAATTCTATGGAAATATTTCATAAATAGGGACAAAAAAGCTTTTGAAGAAATGCAGGTAGAAATGAGTGAGGAAGAAAAGAAAAAGGGAGAAGAACCTAAGAGAATCACTAGGCCTAAAAAGTCAAGACAACACAAGAAAAATAAAAAGAAGAAGTTGGATGAGAAAGATAAGGAAGTGGTTGATGCCTTGACTTCTTTAGGAACCCCCACTATCATCCCCTTGAAAATAACTAGTGTAGAATGGGTACAACCCAAAAGAAGGAGGTCCAATAGAATCAGGAGTCAAAAGAAGGAAATCTTGGTGTCAACCACTCCAGTCACCATCACATCCCAAGTGTAAGAGGTCAAGGACTCTCCTAGCCTAGAACAACAAAAAGAAACAAATGGGAAGTGTTAGCACTAGAATTCACCTCCAGATTGCATTGAAGGTAATCCCAGTACCCATCAATTTATATGTCACAGGTAATTCAGTTTTGAGTGGTCAAATGGAGAAAACTCAATAATAATAGCGTTCTAACTCAAAAATTTGGACTAGCATGCACCAACCATTAAGGTCTTGAATCAACTTTAGTCAGTAAGTTGGAGTAAGGGTGAGTAGGAGGAAGATTTAGTGAGAAAGGTGTAGAGGTCCGCTATGAGAAAGGTGTAGAGGTCCGCTATGAACATCAAATTTTCCAGTAGTGTAAGAAGGAAAAACTTAAACACAAGGTCCTCTTGGATTCAAATTTTAAGGAAGATGAAAGAAATCATAATAGTACTATAATCAAACATTTATCATAATACAGTTACAACAATCCATGTGAATCAATAAAACATGAACTCTCTTAGTATCAGAGGAAAATAAGATTGAGTAAGAAAGCTGACTTAGATTAACTAAGATGTCTCAAAAAACAAATACATAACCAGAGAACCAATTGTTCTCAATCAAAATATTACAATAGCAGGGAGCCTAGCTCAACCATTCGACCATAACAAAATATCAAAACTGTTTATAAATACCCATCAATGTTGCAACCACCAGGAGTGTGATCGGACCACTTCCTTCAAAGCCTTCAGTATGTGCCTGCTTTGTCAGATTGTGCAAGTTTTCTCATGTCATACGCGAGCCAGGCGCAATTATGTGCTTTACAGGAAAAATTGCTCATAAGGAAGCTTCAGATCGTCAGCGTGCCTTCATGGTTGTGCTCTGCAACGTTGTCCATTTATGGGGTGAGACAAGGTCTCAATTGTTGCCCCCAATCTTCAATAACTACCTTCATTGGCATCAAGACAGCACCTGACACTCATGAATGTTTCCAGGCAGCGCCATATGAATTTTTTGAGTCAATCTCAACGTATCAAGGCCAAGCATATCTTCTTCTATGACCAATACATACACTTTCAATCTTTGGCACAAATCCTCTCCATCGCTCCATCTTCAATGTGACCTAGGGCCATGACCCTACGTTATTTCTTGATTGCGGACACGACCAAGGGTGGTTTGAAAGCAAACCGATTTTGTCCCCGCAATTCACCATGAACCGCCACGCATCCCTTTCTAAAAACCACGGTTCTGATTGCGACCTGCCCTTGAAATTTTAAAACGTGCTCACCTTCCAACCCCACAATGGAGCGTGACCATTGATCTTGTGATCTGAGATGAGGCTTCATGATCAACGACCCATCTTTGATGCTTTATATCGATGGATCAAATCTTCCCTCTTCAAATCAACGGATGAGATCTGCTTCTCGAATCGGCCTTCGGGAATTTCAATTCTCAAACCATATTTCCCTCTAAGAAAAACCTCTGGAGCTAGGATCTGATGATGCATGACATTCTGGATTTGGATGGACGAGATCCACTTTGGGTCTCTGGGACTTCGAGAAAATCAAAACTCAATTCTAGATTACTTCTCCATGCCCTTTTACCCGGAGCTGTGGATCTGATGACACGTGGCTCTGGCTAATCAATGACTCAGATCTATTTCGGGCCTTCGGGATTTCTAAGCACCTCTCATTTCAAATCTCTCGAAGCTCATTTCCTCGAAGTCTTGGATCAACTGCCACCTGTCCCTTTTAAGATCAATGACTTGTATTCACTTCGGGGCCTTTTGTTCTTGTGCTATACTTCACGCAAGTTTGCACTCGCGAACGTCTGTGAGCCGCTGATCTGGACTGTTCCTGGAATCTTCGCCGCTGAAAGATTAAAACTGTCTTTTGCTTATGCTTCAATATCGAAACAAACTGTATAAGAAATTTGTGCTTTGTGTTCATGGCTGCGACCTGCATGATCAAGGATTTGGACGACTAGCTGCGAGTTGAGAAAATAGGGAAACCATGGTGCACAAACGAAGAAGGGCAAATAGAAAATGATTTTATCGGCCGAAGGGGGAAATTTTTTAAGACTTGGTCTTCGAAAAGGAGAGAGAGAGGGTAAAATTACAGGCTTAGGTAGAAACCACAAACCCATAAGACTCTGACAAGTTCATGTGATAACAGGAAGGAGCCTCAAGAGGAGACAGTAATGAAAGAATAAAGACCGATGTAAGGAACCTATAAAACAAAAACCCATGTGGAAAAACTCATTTATGCAACCTTGTTGGAACTGGAACATGCCAAGGCTGATGCCATCAAGTGGAAAATGGTGGTAGAATATAATAAAGGAAAGTTGAAAGACGAGGTTGCTAAAGAGTTGGAGAAGCAACTCCAAATTATGCAAGAAAAGTTCCAAATTATGACTATGAAGAAAGTAGAATACAATCGGAAGCTGAAAGTAGAGAACCAAAAGCTGCAACAACAATTGAGCAAGGAAAGAAGAGATATTCATGAGAAGAGTGAGAAAGTGGATATTATGGAAACAACAGTCAAAAAAATATATAAAGTATTTAAAGAGATGTTGGAATGCAAACCACCATCCAAAACATACACATTGTTCCTAAAATAACAATGGCACAAAAATCAGATTACACACTTGGCTAAGTTTGTAAAAATCAAACTTGATAACCCCAAAGATTTCCTAGGTGCATAGCAGGGTTGTAATATGGAAGAAAGAGATAAAAAATGTGAATTCTACCTGCATAACCTCATATTTCCACACCCCTGCAATTGGAATATTAACCCATATGTGGGGGATGTCCAATTGATGGCCTTTGCATCATGGCTAAGGCATGAAGAAATGTGGGCAAAATAATTCAAAAAGTATAAGGAAGAAGAATAGAAAACACCCATGTGGATTAGGGCATAGGATTTCAGGCCTAAAGATGTCATAAAAATCCATCATAGCCTCTATTTGGATAAGGATGTAGCTTCAATATGGATGGCCAAACAAAGGGAAGAAATAACCCATCTTTAAGAATCACTCATGTTATTGGGAGAAGAAGCAATAGAGGCCTACCACAAGATGTGGCACTCTTTGCCTCATGATTTGCATATCATAGAACCTCATTCTCCCAATACCTTGCAACTTTCGCTGCTAAGTGCACCCTAGTACAAAGAAAATTTGAGGAAAATGAAGAGTAATTGGATTGGGCTAAGGATGATCCCTCCACTTCTTCTCGTTGTAGCACCTATGACTAATCTCAATTCATAAAAGGAAGAAGAATAATGGGCCAACCTTGTGAAAGATAAAGGTTACCATGATCAACAAGATATCACCAGATATGTAGCCTGGGATATGAGACAAGAATTCAATAGGTAACAACAGGGTGATTAACAACAAATTTTTTTTGAGAAGAAACAAGGCATTGAGAAGCAACAATAAAATATTGAACAACAATGTATTAGTAAGCAACAACAGGGTACACAACAACAATAGCAGTAGTAAGAACATAAATACATTTTTTGGTTGCACAAAGGGTGTGCAAACGTTTAGTTGGGGGGTGATGATGAGCCTCATTATTGTCCATTATAAAGGCTCATCTTTGGAACTTTTTCCACCATAAAATGACTTAATGTTTGATTTTGACCATATTTAATAGTCTGTCGTGGGCATTTTTTGTGTTTCTTAATGAATGTATGATTGAGGTGGACATTTTTGTATACTATGCCTTTTTGSACTAACGTTTTTGTCAAAAGACATGTATTCCACCAACCAAGTCAAACCGCRGGATTCGAGGGYGCCAACACCCTAGAATCAAGGGATTTTGTATCCTCGAATGAGCTGCCAACCAAAGATCAARGGAAATTGTCCCTACCTACYTCCAAGAGTGTTCCTTGTGCATTAATGACCACTTTTGATCAAYGATAGTTTGAATATATAGATGTAAAGGGATAATATTCCTCATTTACTCATTTCTCTCCTTGATTTAGGAAGGGAGGTCAAACTCTCTAGCTATATATAGGCTTCTTTTCTAGGAGAGAGATATAGAGAATTTTTGGAGAAGTATTRTGTGGAGATTTTGTGAAGACTTGTACTGAGAACTCARAGCTTTCTTGCTCTTGATGTATTACTGATATTTATGAAATAAAGATGGTTTTTCTTTCGGTCTATTAAGGTTTCTTTTAGGCTCCTTGTGCTTCTTGGTTAGGGTTCATCCAAGAGGGCTCAAGGACCCTGTTACCATTTATGTATTTTTTATGCATAATAGTTAGTGCTTAGATAATATTTCAATCTCTCTTAAAGTTTGATATAGTTTTGCATGATAAATTTTAGTTTTTGTTAAGGCTATGACTAACTGGCCAGTTGTAGCAACATCATGTAGAAATGTTCAATAACATTTTGGAGTACTTTTAGGTGCCTCCCAAGTCTAATAACCTTAGATTCACTTCATTTATTTATAGCCTAGCTTTGTTCATGCTTTTAAATACTTGCACTACCTGTTTAGACTTCATTTTTCTTCCTATAGGAGTTTCTTGTAGAGATTGTACAGTTCCTGTAGAACTGCATAGTTCCTGTAGAAATCTCTTGTAGGCTTTTTTTAGCTTCAGAGCTTGATTTAGTTTAATCTCCCTTTTAATAAAAATACGAGCAGACAATAAAAATACATTTGGATTGTTATTGATAAAAGGGTTATACCATTATCTTGTTTTATTCATGCATTAGTGTATCTTTATTTCTATTACAACTTTTTGTCATAGCTTAGATTGAATTCAACATTTTACTTCAGTTTAATCTTCTTGATTTATTATTCTTTAATGCAATTAGAATAAGTTATTTCCGAGCAATATAGATTAGTTGTACTTTCAAATTGGTGTGTTTCCTTCAAGCAATTAGTTTAGATTTGTTTTATGTCACTTGATTTCCCTGCACATTTTCAGCCTTTGATTAGTTTCAAATCTTTGCTACCAAAAATTTCATATTGCACATACAGTGCATAGCACCTCTTAAGTTTGTATGAACCCCAGGTTTACAAGTAAAGTAGGAAACCAAGGGTACAGTATATCATTGTTTCTATTCCACAGACCATCACTTGGTACTCAAGATTGAATAGGTACTTACATCAACAAGGATTCAAAAGGGGAAATGCATATAGTAAACTTTACATAAAAGTGGATCAAGGTAGTGTGATTATTATTGAAGTGTATGTTGATGACATCATCTTTTGAAGTGACGGTGATAGATTGAATCAAAATTTTTCCAAGGATATGCATAATGAATTTGAAATGTCCCTACTTGGGGAGTTGAATTTCCTCTTGGGACTCCAGATATCTTAGCTAGATGAAGGCATTTTCAATTCCCAAACCAAGTACATCAAGGAAATGTTCAAGAAGTTCAAAATGGAAGACTGTAAACATGTGAGTACTCCTATGGTTACTGGTTACAATTTGAGAAAAGATGATGAATCTAAAGAAGCGGATCAAAGACTCTATAGATCAATGATTGGTAGTATACTCTATGTGACAACGTCAAGACCAGATGTGATGTAAGCAGTTGGACATGTCACAATATTTCAAGCAGCACCAAAGGAAACCCATGTTATAGCAATGAAAAGGGTCTTCGGATATCTTAAAGGAATAATAGATTTTTGGCTATGGTATCTGAAAGGAAATGAGTTAAATCTTATCTCCTACACAAATGCATATCGGGCAGGAAGTATTGATGACAGAAGAAGTACAAGTGGAGTATATTTCTACTTAGGTGACTTCTTAGTGACTTGGTTGAGCAAGAAGTAATATTCAATATCCTTATCCATAACATAAGTAGAATATATTGCAGAAGCAACATGCTGTACTCAGATTCGCTGGATGAAGAAAACCCTGTAAGACATACAAGTGAGATACAATGAGCCTATTTCGATACTTTGTGACAACACCATTTCTATAAGCATATCCAAGAATCCAGTGATGCATTCCAAGACCAAATATATTCCTATTAAGTTCCACTTTCTGTAAGAAAAAATTCACAAAAAATAATATCAATTTGGAGTACATTGGGACAAAATAATAGATTGCAGACATCTTCAAAAAGCATCTTCCTAGGGACACCTTTGAGTATCTTCGAAAAAAACTAGGAGTAATTTATGCTCCAAATTGATTTCCATAATATTCTACAAGAACAAAAAGGGGAATATTATCAGGGGGAGTTACCCTTTGACATTGATGTCAAAGGGGGAGAGAAAAAAAGTAAAACTAGAAACATGAAGATAGTGGGAGCATGGTTTTTTTACTAAGTTTCCATCAATGCCAAAGGGGGGGATTGTTGGAAAATTGGTTGTCATTGATGTCAATCTTAGAAGAAGCCATAAAGAACAACCCAGAATCCCCTAAAAGTGATGATAATGTGCCCACTTGAATAATCCTTGAAGAGCCTTAAAGGATCCTTGGAATGAGTGTATATAACTCCAAAGTGGTCCCCTTATGGCGTATATTTTAAGCATGGCCCTCACGGGATGAGATAATATGTGGTTGTTTCCACATGCCCACTTTGATTTGTACACAAATGGAACCTTGAAGAAACCATAAAACCAATCAAATAATCCTCTAAAGTCAAGTGAAGAATCCCCTAAATCCAAGAGAAGAATCCCCTAAAGTAAAGTAAAGAAATCCCTAAGTTTAGCCATCCTTAAGGAAGAGATGTGACCCAAACGTTGTGACCCTTGGTCGCACCCCCTCATGTGGAGAAAGCTCATATAAATAAGAGGAGCCTCATTTGGCATTTGGATACGCCAATTTTACCTATCCAAGGAAGAGGAGCAAATTTCCAAGGGAAAATAAAGTGAAGAAGGGCGGAATTCCAAAGGATGATGAAGTCTTGTGATGATTTGTTCTAGAGTTTTCTTTGAAGGTCATCTTGGAATTTTTCATAGAATTTTTTTTTCTTGAGTGCTTCATATAGTGAAACTTGTAGGTTTTTCAGAAGAGATAGATAAGAATATTGGGTACGAATTTCAGGTCTTGACTCATTACAAGTTTGGAGTTATACTCAGTGGAAGTTGAGGTTTTTAAAACTAGGGTTTTCTTCTTCAAAGCGAGTTATCTTTCCATTTTTCCTATAAAAATTTTTTATGATGATTCAAGGAGAGAAACATGGAGTGATTTTATAGAATATGTTGAATAATATTGGGTAGAGATTTTAGATCTTGATTCATTACAGGTATGGATTTATACTTGTTGGAAGTTAGGGTTTGTAATTAATCCAGAAACTAGTCCCAAACATGTGTTCGAGATAAAAAAGTTATATATGAAGCTTGGTAGGTCCAAATTGAATTCCACTTTTTGGATTATAAGGATAAAATATCCTAATATCTGAGGTCTATCTTTCAAAATCATAAATGAAAAATTGAGCTCATGGTAAATCTTACAAGTTTGCAAATTTGAAGTACATTTATGAGCAGTTTTGTATGCAGATTTAAGAAGTGATTTTGGGATTTTATTTGAAGGTTGATTTGATATTGTAACATCATTTAAAATATTCCAATGGGATTGGTGTCTCCTTCCAGTAGGTTCTGGAAAAATTAGGGAGTGGGTGCTTCCTTCAAGTTGGTTCTTGTAAAATCTTGAAACTACTTAAGAAACGTTTTCGTGGTTTTCTCCCAGTTGGGTTTCCAC
>JASDQU010880170.1:35090-50618 GCA_032191745.1 Picea mariana
AATTTTCATATCTTTTTCTTTCTAATCTACTATAAAACCTATGCAACTAAATGTTAAATAAATATTTGAAAAACAATTTTAAATTATTTTTTCACTTTTAAATAATTTTAAATATTCTTTTTCCAGTTTTTTATTTAATTTTATTTTATTTATTAGAATATTTAATGATTTTTTCAATTTCATTTTTAATTTAATTTGAAACTTTTCTTTTACTTTTTAATTTTTTATTTTTTATTTACAATGATTTTTTTCTAATTTTTATTTTTATTTTTTTATTTCATTATAAATATTTTTTATAAATTCTACTTCCACTTTTAAATTTGGATTTGGATGTTTTTCTATGTTCTTCTATTCTGTTGATTCGTAAGATTTATGAATCATGCTGGATTTGGATGTTTTTCTATGTTCTTCTATTCTGTTGATTCGTGAGATTTATGAATCATGCATTTTTCCCTTATTGTGTTAATTTTTGTTCCCCAATTTTTCTTATTATTTATTATTTAGGATTCCGGTTTAATTAAGGAGAATGTTCATCATATCATTTACTTACTTGAACTTATTCCTTTATTTTACTTGTAATGATTTTTGTCATTTAGTTACATCTCTATTTGATCTATCATTTAGATTTCTCAACCTCTTTTTGTTCTTATATAAAGGTGAAAAGTTCGTGGTTTACTTAGATTTATTGATGGTCGGTCGTGTTCATATAAATGTAATTTAATTTGATAGTATCGTTTGAAAGTCACGAGTTCAATTTATATCGGGTTTTGTTCATGTAAATGAAATTTAATTTCATATTGTAGTTTCTCATTTGAAATTTATCTCGAAAACCCTCCATCTTTGATAAAACTCTTCAGTAACACCATTGACATGATAAATGACGTCTACTCATTGCTAAGGTAACGGGTTGAATTTCCATAGAGTGATTTTGTTGAATCAAACATGTTTTATTCTTTAAATTGGGTCAAGAGCATTGAGCTTATAATGGCCTACATTCCTTCCTTCCCTTACACCATTATATTGTCTCTTTTATTGTTGTATAGTTTGCACTGGAGCGCTCCATGTTTGGGCATGTTGTGTGTTATGTCGGTTTTCAAGGGAGGGAGGCGACATTTCATTTCGGTATTGACCTCTAATGGAGAGATGAGGAGAGGAGATCCATTTCCTTCATTCCTTAGTTTGTTTTCAAAAATCAATAATTATTTAACTTGGCTCAGTGTATCTGTTTCAACTTGGAATTTGTGGCTTATTTTAGAACTTAAATTTGTCATAAAAATCACTCGTTGCTTTGTTATTTCAAGTCAATGGAGTTTAGATGCCATGGTGACTTGAGGAGGTCCATATCCTCTGGTCTTTATTTGTTTTTTAAGAGTGACGTAGGAGGCACGTTGACACTCGGGTCTCGGTCATTACAACACCTGGACACCAAAAACACACCACAACAATATTGTCGAGTTCGCGATACACGAGAGGGCCGTGGGACCCAGCACTTCGGCTCTCAGTGGTTGGAGAGGTGAGACAAAAGAATGCAACGATGATTGCAAAGTAGCGAGATGCGAGAAGGGTGTGGGTCCCGTAACTTCGGGTCTCAGCAATTGAAACACCCAGCACATAAATGAAATAAAACAAGAACTCGTGAGTTGCGAGATTGCGAACAACATGTGAACACAGCGCTTCGGGGTTTTGAGTATCTGTGTGTTGGAAGGTGAAGGGATTTATTGCATGAGCCGGCAGCTAACCAGAAGAAGAAAACCAGAAATGGAGTTTACAAACTCAATAAAAAAATTATAAATGCAAAGCACTCCAAACACAGAATAACAGATTTTATTGAAAAAATTCTTTTAAGATTCTTGTCTATCTATCAATTACAATTTCAACTGTGGTATTTAAAACACTAACAAAATGCTCCTTCCATTTTATAAAATGTTTAATCAAGGCGGTATTGGTGTCTGGTTGCCTTGAAAGGTTAAGGCGACCACCGTTTAAGCTATGTAAGACAAAATTGTAATCAATGCTTAATTCTCTAGTTTTGAAGGATCAAGATGGCCAATGATTCACCGTTTGCATAGGGGTGGTGAAATGATTACATCCTGACATACTCCCTCTTAATCATTTCTCCCTCTTAATCATTTCAGAATCAAACAAACTAAAACAAGTAAAACAAAATTGTTGTAAACAATGCATTACAGCTTACAGACCCCAATATTTATTCTAATGATTTTAAATAATTCATTTCCCAAGGGCTTCGTAACTATGCTTGCAAATTGTTCTTCAGAAATGTAGAACTGAACAAAAATTTCATTGCCATTTACCAGCTCACGAATGAAATGATACCTCGTATCAATGTTCTTACTCTATTTGTGAAAGACGTGATTTTTTGACAGTGCAATGGCAGATTTATTGTCATAGAAAATTTGGGTTGCATCATTCTGGTCATGCAACAATTCATTCAAGACCCTTCTCATCCACATAGCTTGAAATACAGTTGCAGATGTTCCAACATACTCTGCCTCAGTAGAGGATAGAGTCACAATGGGTTGTTTCTTTGATGCCCATGCCACCGCTCCAGATCCAAGACTAAACACATACCCAAATGTGCTCTTCATGTCATCAATGGAACCTGCAAAATCACTATCAGTATATTCGATCAGCTCAAAGTTTAATCTTGAAGTGTATCGAATATAAAAATTAGTTGTTCCAACAACATGTCTCAGTATCCTCTTTTCTTCTTTCCAATCAGTACTCTTCGGAGTCTCCATGAAGCTGGAAATCAAGCTCATAGAAAACATAATATCAGGTCTGGTTGTTGTTAAGTACATAAGGCTTCCAACCAACCTCTTATATAATTATCTTAAACTTCTATTATTTTGTCCTTTAAATCTGTTTCTTAATGAAGCTAATGTAGGATTTGATTCACAACTTACTTGTGAATCTATTTGATGTCCACCATGTCCAGATGGCTCACCATGCTCATGCGTTCTCGGTGTTCCAAATTGAGATGGGATGAAATCTGGTGCTTTCCTTGGTGGACTTCTTGCTACAGGCGCATGTGCATGTGGAACCATCTGTCCATCTCCTTCAGCTTTCTCAAATCCATTATCATCTTCATAGGGTAACAAAAATCCCTCTAAAATTGATTTGTCAATACTTCCATCCTAGGCTTCATCTTCTTTAAATTGAACATCTCTGTTGATTACATATTTCTTGGTGATGGAATTGTAGAGTTTATATGCCCTAGACTATTTACTATATCCAACAAAGACACATCTCTCACTTTTGTCATCCAACTTCCTCCTCATTTCTGCAGGTAAATTCATGAATTGCGCCGACAACGTATTTAATGCAAAGAATAAACCACCAAATAAAAACGTCTCGATTGGTTTCTCAAATCACTTGTCTCTATCCTTGTCAAAGATGTGGCATCCACCTTCCCACAAACCAAAGATGAAGCCATCAACAAGGATCAACAATATGACCTCATTTATGCTTAGTCGGGTTACTTATACATAGTAATACCTGATGCCTTGATGCCCATACCATTCAGTCAGGACAAACCTAGGATGTGTCATGTGACAGATGGATTGATTGGTACCACAAACCACAACTTGTACGTCCAAATCCCACCAATGTACGGTACACCCCAATATCCACCTATATATGGAGGTATATCTTAGTATCCTCCTCCCCTTTACCAATAGTCATATCATGTTGTTCCCCCTTAATCACTGGGGGCACCCCCACCAGTACCAATGCTATATCCGGTCTCTAAATATAGTACGAGTCCACCCATGACCCATGTATATAATCCTAGCAGTAGTGGAAGTACCTCTACTTTCTATACGTCATATGGATCCTATCCATAGAACAATCCATATTTCCCATTTCCTAGTCCTCCCCAACTGGTTAATCCTCCACCAGGACAATCACATGTCAGCATCAACTTTGTTAATCACTTTCCCATTCAATAGGTTCATAAATTTGAGCAGTTTAACATGGCCAATTTGATTCATAATAAGGAAGGAAAAAACCAAAACAATGACAACCCAAAACTAGGAGGGGATGGCCCCCACAACCATCCCACTGGGGTCAACCAGTACCAAGACCCCCAAGGGGAGCCAATAACAATAAACCACAACAAGGGAAGAACAACAATATTCAGAGTAGCTTCCCTTATGCTATAAATGGTGAGTATGGACATTATACTCATCATTGCCCCCAAATTTATGATCTCCAATGGATGAGGGCATCCATGAAGTCACAGGGCCCTCTGACACCACTTGTCCCTCAGCAGGCCCCACAACAGTATTTGCAACCACTACCTCTAGATATTTTTCAAAAACCCATACCATACCAAGGTGTGATGAACACCCAAAAAAGTGATCAACCCTATCCACCACAAATGGGGAAATATCCAAACCTGGGTGCCATTCAACCCAGGAATCTGTTTGATCACAGTGTCCTCCTCAGTAGCGAAGAGATTGTTTTGCAAACCCACAATTGTCAATACGGTATGCCTCCCAACTCTACCCTAACCACCTGAAAATCACTTCCATCTACTGTAGGAAAACCATTGTTGTTTCCATGTCCTAACGCATAACCCATTCCCCGCATACCATGTATGCCTCTATAGCGGAATGTGCATAAACCTCATGCTAGGGATTCTTGTAATTATAGTATGCCAGCTCTGGTTGATGACTTATCCTAGTCTCCTGCAGCCATGTCTATGTTGGAGGTCCTCCAAATCTGTCCATCACAACGAAAATCCTTGCTTTCTTCCTTGGGGGTAGTCGACCTAGCTGACATGAAGCTGATCAAACTTGATTCGGATAGCGGAGAACCATGTCTTCCTACCCAAGTAGCCTTCCAGATACTAGTTAAGATATGTAACACCATAGTTTATCAGTGTATCATCGATGAATGGGAATCCACATGCATAATTTCTAAACACATATGGAAGAAAATTGGCTCCCTTGAGCTAGTATCCTTTGCCATCACCCTTCGAGCTTACGATGGTCGACCAACACCTTCCGCAGGGCTTTGTCAAAATTTCCCCATAGTACTTGGGGGAAAAACTATCCTCATTGACATTGAATTTAGTGATGCCTAGCTTGATTACAATATCTTGTTCGGACACAACTACATCTATGCTATGAAGGCGGTCGCCTCTTCTGTGTTTCATACGATGATGTTGCCCCATAATGGGAAGATCGTCACCATCGACCCGCTTACACATTATGAGCCTAACCATTCTTCCAACATTGATAACATCCTCCCCCTTGTCCATGTTAGCTCAAATCATTTTCCAGTTGTCAACATTGGCCCTGGATTATTCCAAGACCCATCTATGTTGGGCACTTATCAGGGAGCGCCATTATTCCTAAACCCATATTTTTCAGCACAAGTGTGTGTAGTTTCCTCCAAAGGAATAGACATCGGAGACAAGATTCCTATAACTGAGTCCCCTCCCCATATCAAATTTCCACCATTTGAATAAATAATACCTCAGGATTTCCACGAGAGTGCCACTGCACCACTTATCATGGATCTCCCCCAACTCCAAGGGAACATCCCAGTCTCAGAGACAATCACCCAGGCCATTACCCAAATTCCATTTTTCTCCCCCCACCTAGATTCGAAGCATTCTATGTAGTCACAATGCTTACCCTTCCGAACATGGTACTCGCCATCCCTTTATGGTATCTACATCCACCCAAGATGGTTCCTCAATCATCCATCCCTCAATCAGAGGGAATCTCGATGCGGATCCCAGTACTAACTCCAGCCATGCCACCCTCACTCCCAACTGCTATCATTGCTGTGACGGTTGGGAGCATATGGAAAAATAAAGAGCCCATCGCTCCACTACCTCCCCGAGTTCAACTCCCTTGTGCCTTATGTGAAATAAAAGGACACTTCACTCACAAATGTTCTTCTCTTCCGAAGATATGTAGTTTTATCTAGCTTCCTCAAGCACCTATTTTTCTTTCCACTCCACCAAGTACATGCCCCACTACTACAGAGTCATCAACCACATGCAAAAAAAATATACAAACCAATTTCGCCTGTGCCATATGCACAGAATATGGGCATTACACTCATCATTTCCCATCTATCCCATACATCTACCACACATTAGCCATAGAACACCACACATATCTACTTGAGCTTCCTCCGACACTCCATACCAATGCTTCCATGAATGTGATTCATTATATTTCTTCATCAGTCCTCGAGCAAAGGGGAGGTCCATGTCCTCCCACCAAACTACCCCTCGATCACCCATAATGTCAGTGCAACTGGGATGGAATTATGGTCCCACCGTCCATATCTAATCCCTTTTCCCCACTTTCATTTTTTGGTACAGTAGACCATAAGATTTGTTTTCGAAGCCATTTTTCAGCCACTTACACAGTCATTTTCCCCGGGTTATCATTTTCACTTTTCCCCGGTGGAGAATCTTTCCATGGCACACTCAAGTACGCCTTCTCATGTTCAAAATTATCAAATAACTGTTATATGTTCTTTATTTTTCAGATATTGTTCATGTTGAGTATTTGGTTTTCATGTGTGAAGGTACTTGGTCATCACACACTAGTGCAGACCCTTTAGGTATATGATTGAAACTAGCATGTAATCGTTTCCTTTGAATCTTAATTGCATATCTACTCACACCCTCCAACATTTTCCTTTATGGTCCCTATATTCATCTCTGCAGTACTATCACCTCTGCTACATTTTCGTATTTTCACCCAGTAGTACTCTCCCCCACATGAGTTTTCCAATTCATAGTCCCCCTTGTCACTTTGACACTCATGTTGCTTTCACCCCATAGGGATGGGTGTCCCGACAGTCTTACGCGTTTCTGAGAATCAACCACATACTCCTTCTCCTCATTTTGCTAGATTTCCCAATGGACTCCCAGGTTATTTCATCACAGTTCTATTTTGACTGTGCCTCTGTAGTATCATTACCCATCCATTTCATCCACAATCATTTTTCACATATGAATATCACCCTCCATTCATTTACCTCATACAGATACCCACCCATGGGGACCCCACCCTCCATAATTTCTCTTCGCAACTTGCACCCTCAAAGGCCAAGCCATCTTGCACTAGGGAACCTGTTTCTGTATTTGTACACTCATCCCAAATTATTCTTTATTTTATTCGGTAATTGTAAAAATCCTTTGTTTTCCAACATTTCCTTAGCTTTTTGTTGTCACCCTTGACGACCTTCTTTTTCTGGAAAACAAAACCATGTCACCCTTTTTTGGGGCATTCACTATCCTCTAATCTTGTTGACATTGTCCATAAACCTTGAGTATCCCACATTCCATGTGCCCATGATCTCTGATTTTGTCCACCTTGTTACATCTTTGGAACATTTTAACCCCATGTCTAGTTGACCCCTTGATGCTAGACATTGTTTCATGGTTGTTGCCAATCATCCTTCAAACACACCCCCAACCAAGGGAATCCTCGAGTCTCACCGCATATTGACTTCATTCATGTTCCTTTTCAGTTCCCGATCTTATCTAGTGGATTTCATGAATTCCTTTGCTTCTTGAAGTCACATCTCCCTTTCTATTGACTTCAACACAGTTTATAGAAGGGCGACAATATCTTGACTCCCATTACCTGTACAATGAGGAGTCTCGGATGACACAGAGAGAACCATCATTGCTCTCTGATGTAATTGACCCCCATAACAATCGAATTCAACAAAATATCATGTTACGGTGGGCCTTACTATGCAACTATTGCAGTTTTTTCCTACCAACCGAAGACCTTTGAATTTGTTAGGCCATCAATGCCTACGAGTCATCGACACTTCTTACAGGTGTTCTTGCCTTTTTTCATAGTATGTTCACCATCAGAATTGTCATCTGCCATTATCAAACTGCCCCAGAGGGCGTTGTAGCTATTTACATCAACATCCCACTTCAGTTACTATCTTACATTTTTGAGTTACATGACATGAGCATGGGGCATGCCCGCCTTGTTTGTATACAAATTTTATTTTCCCTCCCTATACACAGATTTTGGTCTCACAGATTCCCCTCTCTCTCCGATAGGATCACTCTTGCAATTCTTATTAACACTCTTCCTTATAATGGTACTCTCAGTAGAATAAATATTAATGTATTTTGGCTATACATATTCTCCTAACCTCACACATCAGGGGGCATCTGTTATCACTGAAATTATGTTTTCTAAATTGCATGCAAATGGTTACAAAAATACAACATCTCCAAACACCTATTAGTTCAGCTGCAACACCAAAAAAGCATTTCCAAGCAAAAAATCTATACAACTGGTCAAAAAATGGCATGCACTGAAACACTAAAGGAAGTACGTGCACAATGTGCGGGCCAAATAAGCCCGTAGAGTGAACAATGCTCCAAACGTGCGACTGTGTACAAGAAAATCCATGCACTCCTATGAATGACACATTTATGGTTTTTTTTGGCCCCTCAACCAATTATGGACCAGATCCCAACTTGATTTGACCCTCAAATCTGAGTTGAATCTGCATGGGGGCCTGGTCAAGGACCAAAGGGTTCCCTAAAGGGTCCCTTGTTCACACTAAGAACCAGTTGGACATTTCCTCAAATATATCCTATAAATGAAGGCCATGAGTGTACTAAAAATTCAATAATCTCATAGTATTGTTATGTTGCCTCTATCCTCCCTCAAGAAGCCTCTTTTATTCTTGGAGCATTGTAGTAACATATAAATAGGCTACTCACCTCACCTCTTGAGGGAATAAGATTGGATTTCTTCACCATTTTATTTCTAGTTTATCACTGTAAGAAGAGCTCTCAAGTAGGGGACTCAAGAACCCTCCTAAGGAGGAAGAGGGGATCCATAATTCCTCCTTTCTATACGGTGTTTTTCACCTAATATATTTATCCGTTGGTGGCATAATCATTGTTCATTTGGTTGATTGATTTTGGTTCAAAGTTTCTTACGCATTTTAGTTTTAGTTCCTTAGTTATTTTCTTAGTTGTTTCTAATTTAGTTGCTTGTTTATTTGATGTGCTTGGATTGTTTTATTCATACACTAACCTATGTCTTGTCTAGCAGGCCCAAATAGACTTGTAAGCGCCCTTGTTTTTCTCACCCAAGTGATGAAACAAACACAACACCCGTGACAAATCCACCGCATGTAGAAACAATACGCGTCGCACCATGGAAACATACCAGAAGATAAGGAAGGGTGCACGAAGTGGAGGAAATGATAGGCCTAAGCCTCATAGCTTGAAGTTGGTCAAAAAATATCCGGAGGTCATATATTCTTTTGAAAAATCCGGATGCATGATATTTTGCAGGAAAATCCAAGGATTCAACATGAGACTAGTAGAACAGTTTGCACTCAGGTTTGACGAGTTCCATGTGGTAATTGCATGTGTCACTTTCTAGGTGACAGAGGAAACTCTATTAGACACAACAAAGATCCCTCCACATGGTGAGAGGTATTTTAAAGGAATTCCTTTGGATGTGCGGTGCTATGAATATTTTATCAAGCGAGACTGTTTAACTGGGAAAGTCGAAACAAGTGTTTCAAGTAGATATTTGCAGGAGCCCTTTGGGAAAATCTTGGGAGTAATTAGGAAATATTTCACCTATGAAGGAAGTTTTGAGAGAATATGTTTGCATCACATTACATTTTTTATGCATTTCATAGGAAGGATACCCTTAAATCTTCCCTTCTTCATGCATCAAAGCCTCCGAGAAATGGCAGACAACACCCAGGCTGAAGAAAACCAACCGAAGAAGAAATTATCTCATGTCTCACTGATCAAATTGTTGGTGTTTGAGGAGTTGAGGTGATTGGGAAACAACTGGGATTCATTTCTACTTATAGCAGGCATCCCCAAAGACCCAAAAGGAGAGTTCCTTCTACCCGCGGAAAAGGTAACATCACACTGCGCAGAGGATGAACCAGGAAGGTTTGTGGAGGAAGGAAAGACATTGACAACCACATATTCCCAACCATAGATACTCCAAAAGAGGGGAAGGACAAGAAATAACAAAGAGACCGGGGAGGCCTAGGTCCTGAAAGAGATGTGCGTAAAGTAGACTATCGAGGAATTACTCATGTGCACCATTTGGCTGAAACTTGTTGAAGGTCCAAGTCGAGAAGCCTGCGATAGAAGGAGAAGGAAAATAACTAAAGGTCCATATTTTCGTGAATTGCCACAAAAGATAAAATAGGAGTAGCTCTCTATTGTTGAGTTGTATGAAGAGAACCTGAATTTGAGACAACAGTTAACAACAAAGACCCTCGAGGCATCAGTGCCACAAAGTCGAGAGAGAAACGTGATATGGATCAAGAGGTAGCTCATGGAATCCCAAGATAAAATCATCCAACTACATAAATTATAGAGTTTGTCAGAAGAAATAAATGCAAAATACTTCAAGAAATCCGGACTGACACTGGAAAATGTCCGCACAACTCTAGCCAACATGCAAAAGAAATTGAAATGGAACACAATTCTGCAAAGGAAAGTAATGAATATGAAAAGGCACAACTAGTATCTTAGGAGAATGTTGCAGATGTCCCAACTACAGACTAAGCCAAAAGCATGATTAACCCACTTCATTTTTTTCTTCTCAAACATGGCGCGGATTTTGCCTTCCCATGTCATGTTTTCCACTTAGAAGTAGAGACCCTAACAAACACCCCCATGGAAATCATATAGCAATGTTGGCCCTTGAACAAGTTTTGAGGATTCTTGGTCATGTTTGACCTAATTTTGGGACTTCAATAGGTTTTCGAAGGTAGAGCACAAGACGAAGCGGAGATCATGGGATCTCAGACCCTTTTAGGGCCCTTTTTGGGATTTGGGATTATGTAACGGGTATGGGAATGTTGACCATGGGTTCACCCATGCTTAGGCCTATTTTGTATGTATAAATAGATGCTAAGGCAATGTAGTGAACACGAAAACGAATGGTTGAGTGGTAAAGTTGATCTATGTGATCAAGAGTTGTAAGTTCTTTGGTGCATACTATGTGAGACTTGTAGAGCTAAGTGCAAGTCAGTGTAAGAGACTGTAGAAGGCTGCGTTCTTAGATATACTCAGGGAAGGAGGACCTAGTGAGCTGCGTTGATCTCTTGTCCTCTATGGAGTAGGGTTCTTGAGGCTCTGTGCATATAACATATTGAAGAAGATAACAAAGAATACAAAGAGTTGGGGGACATAGCCCCAAGGTGGGGGTGAACCACGTACATGTTGTGTTGCTCTTCTTTGTGTAATGTGTTGATGTGCTTATATGTTAATGTGCTTAGTGATTTAATATAGATGAATGATATTTCGATGCTTAGTGATTAATAATATGGATGGATATTAGATATGACTGATATACATGTGCTTAGTGTTGAATCTATTAAGACCTGATCTGTTTCATCATGCTAAGTGTTGTTAGATTCTAGATCTGGTTAAATACTGCATTGTGTTGTAATTAGGGTTTAACTGCAATGTAACTAAGAACTGAATATTGATAAGTATACTGCTGAGTGCTCTGTTAAGTGATTAGAATCACAGATTTGTGTCCTAACTAAGTTTGTAGACACTGAAGTTCTACAACCACCCCTGACTCTACCTCGGTTAAGAATTCATATTCTTCATAGGTGTTGTCGAAAGGGTCGGTAGTTAGGGTTTTGTTGGTGTGTTGTAGTAGCGTTGAACCCTCGATCTGCACCTGTGACAACAAAGGGTTCCATTTCTGAGACCTGAAACTATGATTGCTAGGAACTGAAGAAAAAGAATCTTCGTGAGAAGATCTGACCTGAAACTATGATTGTTGGGAAGTGAGGAAGAAGAATCTCTGTCCGAAGATCTGACCTGAAACTGTGATTGTTGGGAACTGAGGAAAAATAATATTTTTGCAAAGACCTGACCTAAAATCGTGATAGCTCTATGTGTAAATCTATCACTCTAGTGTGCAATATTCTACTTGATTTGTGAAGCTCTATGCTAAAGAAAAAAGTCTAATCTGAAGAAAAGAGGTAAGGTCTGAACACTTTATGCTCTGATAAAGGTAAGAATAGTAAAAAGTTTTAAGATCTGGAATCTTTCTTCTTTTTTGAAGATAAGATTAGTGGAAATTTGTGTTTCTAATGTATGGATCTATATATGTTTGATAAGATTTTTGCTAGCTTGAAAACTAGGGCACTAATAGAAGAAAGAACATTTGATATGAGTAGATCTGATAAGAATAGTGAAAGATATGTTATACCTATGCATAGAAAGAATATTTGGACTAACAAATGGATGCAGGATCCTAGAAATATTTTTTTGCAGGTTAGCTACCATGATCCTAGTGCACAATACATGAAAGGTCGGGGATCATTTAAAAGAAGGGGAGGATTAAACCTTTGTTACAGTTACAGAAGACCGAGACATCTGTCTAAGGAATTCCCTGGAAAGAGACCCAATTGCTTCTGTTGCAAGGCTATGGACCATGAAGTATTGGATTTCCCTAGAATGATTACTAAGGTTGAAAGAATGAATATGAACCAAGAAAACCCTAAGGTAGATCTATAAACTGAGATTCTGATAGAACCCCATAAAGGATCAAAGAAAGTATTACTATAGATGCAAGGAACCCTGAATGATCATTGGCATGTCAGTTTATCAGAGGTATTTAAAGAAAAAGAGTACATTGAAGAAAGAATAGGGGACTTCGATGTTGACTTTGTTTTGGATGAGGAAACACGGGTGAATATCACGACTGAAAGAACTTGGGAAATTCTAGGAAAGCCTACTATGATTCCTTCATTGGGAGGAATAGGATTACTCATAGGAAAGATGATAACCCTATGTGGAAGACTTAACAAGATATCTATGAGTGCTCATGGAACTTCGATAGAGGAAGAATTTGAAGTTGTTAAATTTATTGAGAATAGTGCTCCATTTGCTATGTTATTAGGAAAATTGTGTATTGAAAAAGATCAGGCCAGAAGGAAAGAAGACTAAATCCTAGAGCAGAAGAAGCAAGAGTTAAAATATTTCATGACTGGGAGGATTGCACACTTGATTGAAGAATAGGAGAACTAGGCGAAGCTATTTCCAACCATATATTTGGATGTTGAAGTTGGAATAACATTAGAAGATGACCCACAAAATACTGAAGTACCTATTCCAGGTACAGATGAAGTATTACCCTTGATTTATAGGAAGGAACCTCAACAATGCAAAGTTACTATGTTGAAAGAATATATGAATAGAATAGAAAAAGTAATTACAAGACAA
The DNA here is from genome assembly GCA_032191745.1 of Picea mariana. Taxonomy (NCBI): domain Eukaryota; kingdom Viridiplantae; phylum Streptophyta; class Pinopsida; order Pinales; family Pinaceae; genus Picea; species Picea mariana. The sequence goes on from JASDQU010880170.1 coordinate 48,355, forward strand.
ATCTCACTAGAAATAAGGGTAGAGAACTAAGTAATAAGAGAGATAATATTGAAAAGCTACAGAAGGTTCGCGAGGGAACTTAAGAGAAGGAAATTTTTCAAAACTGGAGCTTCACTAGAATATCATAACAATGTCAAATGGCACTTCTCCATGGAAAAGCAATATAGCCGTTAGAGACAGTATAATCATTCGACCGACTGCCCGAATGGGTAGAAAGGAAATTATGATCAGAAATTTTTCCACCAGACCGTTCGGACCAACCACAATGGACAAAAATGAGTTAATGAAGGATTCTCACCCATTGCAAGAGATCCGTTGTTGAGTTATATATTTATCCCATCGTGCCACACAATGAGAACACTTTTTCCAATCGTGACTATTAGAGCTTGCATCATAGTTGATTTCACACAACGATCACCATGTTAGTGCCATCTATCTCGTTGCATCAAACAATTACTCTTCGAGCCTGTGACATTCAACCATGAGCATGCATGTCGGATGAGCTTAGTGTTGTAGAGAAAATTGTCTAATAATTTCTTATTGACCTAATCACTGAAAGGGTAATGTATGAAAGAGCAATGTCTACAAGTATTTAAGCATCATCAACGAGAGGAATGAAATCCTCTTCGTCGACTTCTCATAGAGTCGGATCATCTATACCATCAACAGAAAAGAGAACCAAACACATAGACAACCTAGCAAATGAAAATATGATCTCATCCATATTGTTGGATTACATCCCACCTTTAGCCAGGGCAGTGAGTCGAGATAGTATGCCAAGAGAATTTAAGAAATCCATGGTAACTGCGTACCTCCCAAAGGGGATACGTGCAGTTTGTGCACAATAGGATAAGATCACAGCGTTGAAGTTCAATGACTTCAACCTTAGAGATCGTAAAAATTACAGTATTATTTCCCCATATAAGTACCTAACAAATATGAAGGGGAAGAACTCAAAGATAATCCCTCGACTGTGGACAATGAACCTTGCATAATCCACTCTGTTAAATGTCATGAAGATCCCGCACTTCGAAAGGCACCAAGAAGTCAATGCCTATGTCAAGTTATTACTTTCATGTTATCATGGTAGCTACTTATGGTTAAACCATCATATCACAGTCGACCTGATGTTGATCCATAGGATCATAGGCTTGAGTATGCAAGGACCTGATCCACATGAGTTCTATCTAGGAAAAGACACAGATCACGCACTAGCATAGAAAATCAAAGATACATATGGCGATGTCAAAAAGAGAATGCGAGGCTACAAGGCATCCTCCATACAGAATGACACAATGCACCTCACCTGCCAGTTAATTGCATGAATTTTAGTAAGGAAGAACATACCTACGCATGTCACAGTCTTTGTTGTTGACCTCATGGGAAAGTGCATATAAGGTTTACAGATGAACTGGGTGAAGTACCTAGTGAATCCGATGGAGCTAGACTTCCGCGAAGCACAGGATAAGGGCTATGAGTTTCATTTCAGCTGGATCCTGATCCTTATCACCTTCTTGGGAGATGCCGAAAGGTGTGACCTTCCCAGATATTGAACCGTTCGAGCTGCTTGATGCAAATTTCTCCACCCTTTGGTTCTTGAGTGATATGAACAAACAGTGGTAGTCAAACGTTGTTTTTCACACCTACTACCTTCAACTAAAGAGATCCATAGAAGAAGAACCTTGCATGAATTGAAACACCTTATAGAGATTCCAACCTCTGATGAAGTTTTGCACATATCGACACTTCATCTACCTCACAGCACAAGCCAATGAACATAAGGAACAGCTGCAGTCGCACTACATGCTCATGGAAGAGGATCTTGAGGACATCACCAAGGACTTGTCAACAAACCTCCTTATTCCAGCAGACCCTATATATATGTCCGACACTAATAGCCCAGAAACCATGCATGATACACCTAGACCCATTAAAATGAAGAAGATCAAAGAAGCATAAGAATTAAGAAGTGCCTCAAGAAAGAGTGCTTCAGTATCACTTGACTGAGGGGGTGATGACAAAGTAGAAAACATAAATGGTACAAGAGTTGAACAAAAGCAAGGCAAAGTAACACCGTCGAGAGATGAGACCGATCCCTTGAAGAAGAGGAAGGTTTCTCCCTCGAAACCTTCTTCTCAGAAGAAATCGAGAGCCACCATGACCAATATGAAGACGATGCTTACTAATGATGACTTTGACTTCATCATAGTAGCCCTCAATGATGCTCATTGGAAATCATGGAGAAACAAGAAGATAAGTAGGAG
>JASDQU010880170.1:55247-68196 GCA_032191745.1 Picea mariana
ATGCCACACATGTTTTCACAATTGACTCCTTAATATGAGAAAACCTAACTTCAGATCCGCTCCACCACTTGAATGGGTTCGATTCACATTCAGAATAGGTTAACTTAAATCTCAGAGAGGATCTCTTTAATAAATCTCAGGGTAAGTATTCAAAAGGAGAAACATTGTGCAAAGTTATGCTAGTAAACTGAGATTCAAGGAATCCACATTGCTCTCAATTTCACTCATTATCCCATAACTCATATTTCTTGGTGCATTGGACTTCCCATCATCTGAGAGCTATGCGTACTATTTCATGCCAGACCACTTGTATTAGAGAGAGAGAGAAGGAGAGAATTTGTTAGAAATGAAAAGGATGCTCCCAAGGTGGGGAATGGAAGACCACATGTACTTCCGCCACCTCTACGGTGTTATTAATTGAATTCCTTGTCCATTGGTAACAATTTTATGATGTTCTCAATCTATTCTTGTCTCTTGTAATTTATGCATCCATATTCCTGCAATATTTTATATTGTTCATCTATTTTTGTTTGGTAATTTCTTTATTAATTATATGTTGTGTTACTAGCCTATATTAACACTTAACAGAGTGAAACTTTCTCACCCCTGTGACTAATTCAATGAAACAAAATGTCAACTTCACTAGGATTTTAAATTCAAAATCTCTCATTATAGGCTACAAGAGTCCTTATTTTCTTCTTTGTTGGTTTACAGGTCACCTAAGTGGCCTCTCTGAGAATTTATCCTAATATTTTAGCCCTTCATGACTCCAAAACCATTAAATTTCTTTGTACATTTTTTTTGTAGACACATCACAATTGTCGAACAAAAAATAGTGTGGTTCTGTGTGATTAGTGAGAATTTCTAGTGAAAAAATGTTTTCCCATGAATAGCGCAACTTTTCTAAAGGAAATTTTCACTATTAGCATGCATTTTTTCTTGCAAACCCACATTTATAGCGTGAATTTTGGGCCCAAATTCACCACAATCCATTTTTTTCACATTTTTTGGGTTTTTTTCATTTTTTCCCAAAAAGAAGTTGATAGGTTTTTTTTCCATGCACTTTGTAAAGATAAAAATTCTCACTTTGAATCCTTTCTTGCATAGTTAATTATCTAAACTTACTAGGTAACCTAAAAGTAATCATACATATTTTTATCTTTGCCGCATGGATGGCTAGTCAAAACATTAGAATTATTGGTTAGATTTGTCTTACAATCATTCAATTTATGGGACCAAGAAAATCTCTTACTCACATCGTATTATGATGTTCACCTTGCACTCCATCGAGTGACCTTGATGAATTAGAACGGGTTACATAAGTCATTTTTTCATATCACCTGCATCTAACAAAACCATGACATAAATCAAAATATGAAGTAAGCACCCCATACATGTGCCTATATCGTCTTTTGGTTTCCATGTTTGTTGTATTTGTAAATCACATCAATCATTAAGTGATGTCAAATCCATATCGACACCTCATAGTTTTGCTTACAATATAGGAGATAAAATATTGTAAGGACCCCAAATGTCCACATCATCATGAAATCTAGGATTGTTTCATTTTCACAAGCAAACACATAGGAAGTTTACAGGATTAGTAAGGACCCCACATGTCCACATATTTTACAACCTAGGTATCATTTTTCCAATTTCACAAGGACTTTACAAATTTCATGGTTGCAATAAATAGTAAAGGACCTCAGGACATCCAAATGTTGTAATTATAACCACTATTTTTCGTTCACATTCAATTCTTCCACACAACTCTTTCACACATCCACAAGTGTTCAAAATTTCATTTGAGTCTTAGTATGCTCTTCTCCCTGCACCCATAAGGAATATTAGAGAATTATAAGAGACTTACATGTTCTAAAACTCATTTCAATCCCTTCAGCAACAAGGATGGTTCATGACCCTAATTGCAGCAAAATTTTTAAAACATAACCCTAATAACTCACTAAAATCCTTCACGGGAGGGAAAAAAAGAATATTTTAGTCTAAGTTAGGATTTCGAGGGTAGGTATACAAACAAATTCCCATTATCACTTTTTCATTATTTGAAAACTTATTGGTTGATTGTTTAGGGAACTCAACATCCTTTTATTCAAGTGTTATTATGCCATAAGGCAGGGAGATACCCATGAAGGGGTGAGTGTTGAGGTCCGATTGTTTCACATGTGCCTTCTTGAGCCAACCAAATCTTGTGAGGTTACTTGGCCGGTGAACAATTTCTTAGGCTAAGAGTCCCCTGCTACACTTGAATGAGGTAACTTACTGGAAACAAACTAGGATTATCTATAGAGGTGGCAGCTAGGGCTTGAAGTTACACCTAAGCCATATTTTTTGTGGCTATTGGGAAATCTCACTAGCTCTTTTAGGATATACACCGTATACCCCTCGTTATAACTGATTTTTCATACCTTCACTACTTCTTGACTAGTGTCTTGAGACCCCACCATTGATCTCTCCTGGAAGTCCCAATGACATATTAGAGGAAGGATGATACATCTATAGGAAACATGCATTTTTGTGTATGATACCCCGCATTGTAGAAAACTCTAACTACCTAAACCACTATTTTACATTATAGTTTCTATTTGCATGTGTGCTATGTTCGTTTATTTTTGGAAACATATGAAACTATTAAATTTTGGGTTAAAGTAGGCCATATTCATTTTTACAAAAACACTTGGTATTTATTCCTCTCATATTTACACAGTCGCACACTCAGTTGGTAGTCCATAATCATAGGGGATACCCTAAATATATGTTGTTCCAAATGCTTGCAAGGCCTCCCCCTAGTGTTGGGATGCACTCATCATCTTATGACCTCCTTGGTACCACATCACTCACTAGTGAGAGAAGCAGTTATTGGTTTTTCCTTGCTTGGTTTCACATTTATTTTCATTTCTAGTTACATCCCCCCATCTGATAGTCATTCCTCTTTGGGAATCAGCTATGGACCATCACACATTATGGCAGGACCACAAAACCTACCATATGTAACCCTATCCTCTTATTCCCATTTTGGAAAAAAATGGGACTCCTCTCGAGTTCATATTGGTTATTCACCACTCACAAGGACTAAGAACATGACCACATACTATAAGTGCCCATGGCATGGGGGAAATTCTTGTAATAATGGGGGAACCCATAGTTCCCACTAGAGATACAATTAAACCAAGCATAAATGTATCAATTGTACATAGGCTAATAACCCTTTCCCCTTTTGTGATCTCTATGGACACCTGACCCATCAGTTCCCTAACCTCACTCTAGAGTTAGTTCAAGGAGTTCATTTAAAGTGCTCACAACACAATAAACATAGTGGTAAACATTTGAGTACCTCAAAGCCCCCCCTCCCCTAGCATGAATCCATTAGTCCATTAGGTGAGATTCCATGCACCTCAACATTAATTATTACCCCTAAAATGGGTAACCACATCACCCACCCGATATACCTCACAACTGAGACCTAGTCATGTAGACTTGGGGACACGTATTCCAAATCTAGTGCAAAAATATCCACTATACCTTATTCTTGTAAGGAAAATGGAAGTGTATACCCACACCCATCACAAGCCATCACCTTTGATTGGGACCAACTCATCCAAGAATAACTAAAATATTGTACCCTATTTCAAATACAGGTCATCATTAAAGATTTTATGATTTATTGATGTATTATAAATGATGGGGATTCCTCATGTATTATGTCCTTGACTTGGAAACAACTAGGATATCCTACTCTTGTTCCATCAATGATTGAGTTTATATCCTTTGATGGTAGATTATTTTCTCCATTGTGGGTCTTACCTAATCTCCCCATTGAATTAGGCGGTAAGATAGTTTTGATCAATGTTACTATCATGATCGGTCCAACAGATTACAATATTATCATGGGTCATGCTTTCATATACACCACAAATTCTATGGTGTATTCACTTTTTCCATTCATGATATTCCACATGAGGTATGAATCATCACCATTGATCAATTTTTTTCTATGATTCCCCCCATAGCATTCCCAAAATAGAATCTCACCTCATGTTACTCACATCAATTCCATGCACTATGTGTCCACTTCAACTAGTTGTGTGACATCTACTCACATTAAAGGAGAGACCATTTCTATAGATCCACTTCCTAACCACGTAGACTTGAAGGTTGGGAAGATTCATTCATCCTTGGGGGAATCCATGCATGTTTATTACCCCATTCCCAAAATAAATCATGACCTCTAAACTACATTCTTCCTAAAGGAAGAAGCATTTTACGAGGCCAACAATTGTTTCACTAGTATTAGTGATAACCTTCATCTAAGTTCTCCTATCGATTTATTGTAGGGTCCTAACAACTCAATCAGTGCACCCTTATATACCATATCCCTTAGAAACATCATTACTACTTTTCAAATAACATCATCTCTCATCACTGATAGGGATTATGTGGATTCTAGTTCCATGGTGACCAATCATACCCATATAGGATATGTTGTCAAAGATCTTAATGTCACAAAACCCCCCATGTATGTTACACAACCTACTGAGTTTGATACACTATTTTAGATCCTTTTTTGTGGATGTCTGACCTTAAAATTCCTACCTTTATACCTCTGGTTCATCATCTTGGGTATATGGAAACAACCCTTCCCCAATCATCATCTAAGAGTAAATGGGGTAGTTCCACTTCTCACCTTGGTCCCATAATACCTATCCCTCGATGCAACACCAAACTACAATATACCCTTTGTTGGAACCATTAAAACACCACAATGTGTCTTATGTCATCAAACATCATGCAATTACAAGCCATATGGAATACTTGGAATAATCCACCAAGATAGTTTCACTATCTCTTAGGGATATCCCCCCTTAACTTCAGTCATTTTTAGTTACCCATAATAAGGGAAAAATGGCTTCCTTCAAAGATTTCCTTTTCTAGGGCTCAATGGTTCCCTCACCTCCTTCAAGGAGTTATTTTTTCGCGAACCCATGGTTATTTGGCCTCCTTCAGGGAGTACCTTTTCTTGGAACCCATTATTCCATGGCCTCCTTCAAGAAGTTCCAGTTTTGGGATCCCATGGTTCCCTATCCTCTTTTAGGGAGTGTTGTTTTTTGGGAATCGATCGTTCCCTAGCCTCCTTCAGGGAGTGCTTTTTCCAAGAACCCATGTTTCTCTGGCCTCCTTTAGGGAGTTCTTTTTCTAAGAATCCATATTTCCCTGGTGTCCTTTAGGGACTGCCTTTTTCAAGAACCCATGGTTCACTAGTCTCCTTCAGGGAGTGCCTTTTCTTGGAACCCATGGTTCCCTAGTGTCCATTAGCAAGTGCCTATTCCAGGAACCTGTTTTTACCTAGCCTCCTTTAGTGAGTTATTTTTATTAGAACACATGTTATGTGGCCTCCTTCAGGATGTCCTTTTCTAGGAACCCATGTTTCAATGGCATCCTTTTGAGAGTGTGCTTTTAAGGATCCCATGTTTCCACAACCTCATTCAAGTGGGGCTTGTTATTGGGACTCATCATTCTCTAGCCTCATTTAATGAATTCCTTTTCTTCAAACTCATCATTCCTTGGCCTCCTTTAGGGAATTCCTTTTCGAGGAACTCATGGTTCCCTGGCCTCTTTCAGAGAGTGCCTTATCCAGAAACCCATGTTTCCTTGGCCTCCTTCAAAGAGTGCTCTTTATAGAAACTCATGGTTCCTTGGCATTCTTAAAAGGTGCACCCAACATTTCATCTATGGACCATTTCATCTATGGACAATGTGCTCTTTATTATCATATATTTTTCACTTCGGATATTTTTATTTTTGGATAAAGATACTCATAATAATCCTCATAAGAACATACCCTATGATCAGCCCATGGTCCCTTCATGTTTATGATTCAAAATGGCATATAGGCACTCCCTCTAAGAACAAATTCATTTACCAATATCACCCTCTAACATATTCCTTTAGGTTTCCAACACCCAATGATACAACAACTTCACCCAACCCATATGCATTCAAGTGTTTACTTTGTCGGTAGTTTATTATTTCACCCACAAGAGATGCCTCACATATTTTTGTATCCATTGGGAATTTTGAAACTCGTGATTTTTTATCCTGCAGATTCAGGGATTCCATAATAGTTTGCATATCCAATAATACACCTCATGTTTTTCCTCATCATATTATTGTTCTACTCACACCGAACTCCCACCTTTTGATAACTCTTGGGTTCATTATGTTGAATCCACCTCTGCATTTTAATTCACCCCCCATCTCCTCCAACATTACTTGACCATATAAAAATAAATCCCTCATCTACTCACCTAACACACAAACCCACCCATGGGGTCCTATCCCTTCATCTCATACCGAAGTACTTGTGCCCCCAAAAGTCTAGGTCATATTTTCATTGGGGCACCCATTTATGTGCATGCACATTCAACCCAAGTTGTTTCATTTTTTTTTTGTATTGTATAAGTGTTGTTTTCGTTTTCCACATGTAAATAAACTTAGGCAATCGTCCCTGATGGCACCATTTTTTCACCCGGTGGAAGCCCTTGTCTCCTTTGATTGGAAAATTAATCTAACACAAACCTTGTATGCAAAAAATGATTTCATTGGTAAAAAATAAAGTATCTCAATACCCTCTATCAATATTCCTGAGCCTTTACTTGTCAAACACCCATATATGTAGCATCATCACTCTCGGTTACAATTCGACAATATATGGAAAATACCTGTCTCTCCCCCTGACTTCAACCCACATTTTGTCTCATTGCATATTTTATTACCACCATTTCCAACCATCACAGTTTCCCCAACCAAGGGAATTATTGATTATGTTCCCATTAATCTCTTATACCTTTAACAAACAACCATATCCCTTTGAAGATAGTATATAATACAATACTCATCATTAGATTTCAAGGAATAGTCTACCCTTTATGTTCGTTGCTCTATTATTTTCGAACTCAACATCAATTTCCAATACTAGTGAAGTATATTGGTTCTCATTCCCATATAAATGATGAATTTCGAATAGGATAGAGACAGTCATCATTGCTCTTTGCTTTCATTGACCCTCCTAATACTCAACATCAGCACATCTACATATCAAGGTGGGTCTTACATTGTGACAATTGCATTTATCAAAATTAGTTGAATACCTTTGAACGTTATCGGTCATTCCAAACCATTATTGAGTCATGAACACCCATCACAGTTGTTCACTCTAGCTTTCATAGACAACTCTCATTTCAGAACCCTCATTTTCCATTAAAAATTCCCCTAAGGGATATGTCGATATCTACTACATCTAGTTGTCACTTACAACATCATTCAAAGATTGATGTCTTTTAATGTAAAAATTTCTTATGTTTCAGACATGAGCATGGGGCATGCTTGAATCATTTGTACACAATTATTTTTTGATGTAGTAAGGTAATGGTTGTACATTTTTTCTCCCCTTCTTCCTTCAAAGGACCTGTAACATCCCCGACCACCAACAAGATGGGTAATGCTACACAAACACCTTAAACTTGCTTCATTTACTTCTCTGATACCAAATTGTAACATCCTGAGCCACCCACAGGCCAGGCAACGTCACTGCCGAACATACGTATATATACATAACATGCATATTTAATGAACTTAAATAGAATAACACAGAGTTACTGCTACCATACAGATTTAAATGGATTTAATAGTATTTCATACATGCAATGGAATACATGATAACATTCAAGAATCACATACATGCATAACATATATAATTAAGCACATAAATGATACTTATCTTTTAACTGGAGTAAAACCACCAACTGCGTGCAGACCTTCCACAAACCTCTCAGCCTTAGACCACACTGATCATCACTCTTAGCAGTAGGTCACCCCCGATCTGGGACTATACTCCACCGGGAAAGGGATTCCTAGGCTAGGAACGGTCAATAGGAAATTCACACAGTTAAAGCATGAGGATTCTCTCGCAAGAGCCACTTACACCCACTGCTCACAAAATCTCATTCCCCATATGCCTGTCCTACCCCAGGAGTATACACCTTCACTGTCACAGAGTCCATCAAATGCTCCACCTCCTTTACCTTGGGCTTCAGCAACAGGCCTGACTAGAATTCTCATATCTCTATAGCAAATATGTGACTCCTTCTAGGAGAACTCACCTCCTCAACACACTCTCTCACTTGGAGAGAGTTGTTCACAAGCCTGAAAACCTACCTCTTCAATCCACAACCACCTCTCTCACCTGGAAATAGAGTTTCTCATAGGCTTGAAAAACTAATTCTTCAACCACAGGCTTGACAACCCACCTCTTCAAACCACAATATCTAAGTCTGGTAAGGCGAGGGATGGATCAATAAATTACAGAGGTACAGAATGGTAATAGGTTCAACAATCGCATAAATCGTTGGTTGTGGCTAGCTCAGTGAGTGAGTGAACTAATGAGGAGGAAAAGAAGAGTGGTCTAGCATAGCCAAGATGATGCAAGTGTGAGCCAAACTATGTTCTTGTATGAGTTCCTGAGTACTTGTGCAGGTGCGAGGGTGTGCAGAGGTCGACGACGGAGGCTCTACGAGTTAGACGGAGGATGGAAGAAAATGGGAGTGAACCCACAACACAAGAAGACTCTTCATATTTAACTACATGCGCCCAGGTCCACACCTGTCTTCCTAGAGCTGCATGCACTCCATTTAGCATTCGTTCCCTCTCCTAAGAACTTAGGATAAAAACATATCATTTCCCACAGTTTTTGGAATAATAATAATAATAAATTATTGTTCTCTTAGACTTAAGCCCTTAATCTTAGCCCCTCTTTCCTACTCTCATCCCCCTCTCCCTTACCCAACCTATTGGATCTTAGTCCCCCATCACTCTTTCTTCATGGTCGGTCTACATGCAATGATGTATTTATATTAATAATATGAATATTTACATGTACTGATCTGAAAATGATAAAGACTTGTATTCTTGAAAATATTTGCAAGTTTTAATTCAAGTGTTCTTATGCAAATGGATAAATTTTTCAAACACAAATTTTATAGAAATAACACATTCAAGATGCATATAAACAACAAAAAATAACGGTGAACAGAAAACACATAACACAACAAATGATAAAGGAGTTCACCCCTCTCTTGGACTACATCTCTTGGTTCAACTTCCAATGGATCTTTCGTATTATTTTCTCAAAGTGCTAAAATATGCATTTTACAATTCTCAAAATGCCAAATAGATGGCTCCAATGGATTCAGAACATCCTAAAACCCCTAGCTGGGCTTTTTCGACACCTCGTTTGGCCAAAAATTGAAGAAGATAGGCTTCCTAGAAGTTCCCCTTCAAACTTGTTGTCTCTGGATCACCAAAATGCACCTCCGTCTCCTCAACCTAGCCCCGATGTGCATATTTTTGTCAAAACTTGGCATCGAGCGCAACCACAAAATGGTGCGAACTGTAGGATGGTTATGCACCTAGCCCCTAATCACCAAGTCTGTGGGCACATGGTCCACCATACGATCGCGCGCATATACACAAAGGGGTCAAGTTTCAAACCATATGGAAATGGGTCAGAGGGTGCGTGTATCATTGGTTCCATAGCATACACATATGACCGGGGGTCGCGGCTTAGCCCCGGCCCGGACCGCACCCCATACCAAAACTATTTCAACTTATATACATTTTTTAACATATATATAATAAGAAACACTTGTGGGTGCCCTGGTTGGGCGACCCTTCCCAAGGCTCTTCCCTTGCCCAGAGGTCATGGGGTCCAATCCTGCCAACTACCAAAGTTTTAAACCACTGTTTAGGTGACACGTGGCGGCCATTGATTGGGCCACGTGTCGCCATCCTATTTTCCACAAACAAGTCACGTGTCATATTCCAACTCGTCTGCACCACTGCCAACCAACACCTACCACGTTTCGTATGGCCCTGCCATGTGTCGTACGACTCTGTCATGTGTCATATGAACCTACCACGTGTCATACGACCCTGCCACGTTAGCATTCATACGGACTGTACAGTCAACACATTTTTTTCCCTTGTTTGTCGATTTGAACAGAATGTGATATCTATTTCATCCAACATCTATTTGAACCCAAAGAAGTTGTGTTGGGTTCGTGACGATGAGGCCTACGCACCCATTTGATTTGAAGCAATTTCGAGCACTTTGAATTTTGAGAAAAATTTGATACCCTGGATCACACCTCCCCATTAAAAAGCTTTTGGACCTCCAAAATACTATTTTCTGTCTATATGAAGATGAGGGTATAGTTACCTCACCTTCCCAACCTCAATCCATGATCAGAATCTGGACCTGGGGTCAAATTTTAGCTCAAAAATCAATGTTCTTGGAATTTCCTCAAAATGAACGCGAGCATAGCCCTCATCATCATGAATCCAACACAACGTGTTTCGTCTCAAACGAACATCGGGAGCGAGAGATATCGCGATCTATTCGAATCACCAAATAGGAAAAAAAATGGGATGCTGACTGGGCAGTCCGTACAGTCTGTACAGATGTTGATGTGGCATGATGGTACGGTGACATGGCACCTGCTGATGTGGTGGCTTGTGATTAGTTGACAATTGGATGAGTTATATTGTGACATGTGGCATCATTTTGGCGAATGGTAGGGTGCCACGTGCCCCAATCATGGGTTTCCGCGTGGCACCCCTTTATTGGCTATTGGGTTGTTCAAAATTTTGTTAACTCCACTGGAATCAAAATCTAGACCTCCACCTTCGAGTTCTTTGGCAATGGCCACCCAACCGGCACACCACGCGTTGGTCCTTGTCCATGTAATGGATTTAAATTTATTTGAATTCAAATGGTGTAACGGTCGACGAGGTCCGGGCTAGGGCTTAGCCCCAGCCCCCGGTCACACTCACCTTTCATATGACCATTTTAAATGAGCGCGCATGGGGGGATGTGTTAAACATAACCCATGGTTCTATTGCATTAACATATGACCATGCCGTGTTACAAGTGTGAGGGGTTTTAAATGCATAGCCCGTGGTTTTATATTGACCGCATGCGACCACTGTTTTATACACAGAGCTTTTGGCGTGTTTTTGGGTCTTACAATGGGGCTAGCCCCCGGTTTCAATGTGCGCCCATGTGACGAAATTTGCACATGCATTTTTCAATTGTTCAATAGCCACGCACCTAGCCACTTGTCAAACTTTTATACACGCGTGGATACGAGCCCCTTTTGGTGCGCGGGGAATGTGGCCATATGGCCCCCATGCGCCCAACACCTCCGTCCTTGGGGGCTCCAAATCTGCTAATGGTGTGACATTTTGGCACCAATTTTTAAATGCACACGAGTGCTGGGTTTAGGCATGAAAAACGCCCAAAAGCTAGGTTACTCACACACAGGTGCGAAATGGCGAACTAGAGACATCAAGCTTGAAGAAGAAAAATGGCAGGAGGCCTAACTTCTTCATTTTTTGACCAAATGAGGTGCCAAAAACCCCTAGCTGGGCCTTTTCGGCACCTCATTTGNGACATCAAGCTTGAAGAAGAAAAATGGCAGGAGGCCTAACTTCTTCATTTTTTGACCAAATGAGGTGCCGAAAAGGCCCAGCTAGGGGTTTTTGGACGTTCTGAGTCCATTGGCACTTCTTTCACAGCCATTTGAAGACTTCTTTTGTAGGTTTTTCACCCTTGAAGTTTCAGGAAGCTCAAGGGAGCTTGAAGCCCTCATTGTTTGAGGTCATGCACAGATGAGCCTATGCTTGTATTCTATGATTGAATAGTAATTTTTGACTAATTATTATGATATGAACACATTGGGATAGGTTTCAGATCCATTGGAGGACTTTTACAGGAGGGTTTTCCACAGAGAAGCTCAGGGAAGCTTGGAGGCCACGTGTAGAAGAGGTCATGATTGGATGAGACAAGATCCATTTTCAGAGTTCTAATATTCATTTTTGGGGTTTTTATGTATTCTGAACCCAATGGGACAGTCTGTAAATCCATTGGAGTTGAGCAAAAACTTGTAAAAGAACATTTGACAAACTAATCCCAAAGATCCATGTCCATTGAAGGAGGCTCAAGGAGATTTAGCCCAGAGAGGGGTGAACTCCTTTATCATCTTGTTATTGTCGTGAGTTTGCTGGTTTATTTGATGCAAGTTATGTTGCTGTGTAATTGTTTTTAGCACATATTTAATCTTTTAAAAGAACATTTCCTCACACATGAACATTGATAAGAAGAAGCATGAACTTAACACATAAACCATCTTGCATATTTTAACACATGAAGCAAGGTCCTGTAAGGGTTATTTTATTGAAGTAGAGGGTGCTTGCATAGCATAACAAGTTAGCCTTCTATTTTCAGATCAGATGATATCAGAGCATAGTTTGTTTTGCTCATGTATTTTCCAATGATAGCTTGAGATTTTGCTGTTGGTATTTGTGCAAGTTTTGTGTTGAAGTTTGATCTTGCAAGGATGGAGGAAGCTTCAAACAGGGATAGTTCTTGTTAGGGTCCTATAATTATAGGCGAATCGATACTTCGACTGCTGATTTGGCATCTCCCTCGTGATGATGAAGTCTGGCTCAGGTGATTCAATTTTCCTCCCTCCATTCTTGTCGCTCATTTCTCCATCACCCTGCTGCATCCTTCATACACACGACGCCCACACTCCCTTGTCCTGTTGCCCCATCGACTACTTTTCCCGCCTCTCCGTCCCTGCATAAATGGACTTAGGATGAATAAAAAAAATAGAAATAGGGTTAGTCTAGGTTTAAATTGATTAATAATGATTATTTAATAATTAATTAATCATTAATTAATTTTTAATTAATTAATTATTAATTAAGTTAGTAACTTAGATTAGCATCTAAGTTAGCAGTTAGGATTAGTTTAACACTAAAAGGCTACGTTAAAAACTTGAATTAAAATAAAAAATTTAAAAAACAAAACAAA
>JASDQU010880171.1:8910-35033 GCA_032191745.1 Picea mariana
TAGGTAGACGATTTGAGCTAGTGGTCTCCATATAAACATCAATTGGTCAAAGACTCCCCAAAAATGATATATCATCCCAAGGACCATACAACCTATCTAGTGTCACCTACACCCTCTCCTTTCCTTGAAAAAAATTGGACCAAGTGAACATCCTACATAATCCAACACATTTTACCCCCAACTGGGATCAAAGAGACAAAGGGTAACCTTGCACCTTGACCATGCCTACTTCTCTACAACACATATCATCGAACTTGCACCACCATCCTCATCACCCTCCCATTCTACCATGTTGAAGTCACCACCCACAATCCATTATGCATATGATATAGAAGAAGTAATCCACTATTAAAGGTAAGTCCAATCCAAATTCATGTTGGGTGCATACATTGAACAAAATCCAAGCAAACTCTCCTATATCAAAATAGTAACCCACGTGCACTTGTTATCTAGGTCACAATCCATGAGAAGGAACACGATTCTAAATTTAAGTGATATAGAAAACACTACCCCCCTGTGAAAGTGGTGTGTGGTCCAGAAGGGACCATTCCACACATAGCTCATGTGGTTGCAAAGATAAAAACCAGTATACTTCACCTCTTGGAGAAATACCACATTTTGTGTATCCTTCTGTAGAAATCCTCAAACAAGATACTTACATCATATTTGGATTATCATCCCTCTCACATTCCAAAAAAGAATATAAAGCTTGATTCAAGGAATATAGGGTTCCCCAAAGTACTGAATCTATTTTTGAATGCTACATTACCCAAGGAAGAGGTACCCTTGTCTAGGGAAACAACCACAAATTTATGTAATGAATTTTCTTGAGGAGTGAGACTCACCAATCTACCAATCTTGTCTAAAGGATTATGAGACAAACTTTCAACTTGACCTAGTAACCTTCATCAAAATCCATGCCTTGCACCCTATCACTGAGACCTACAACAGAATATGACATATTTCTATATCCTTATGAGCTCTCATAAGTCTAGAATTAGAATCCTACACTAGCTATGGGTTAGGTACCCCAGTACTCCTAGAAGACTCCTAGTTATCCCACCACCAAAATTGCCTCCCAAACTCTATGACAGGCGAGACATAGGATCACCAGCCTGGGCCTATATGCCACCTCCTTGTTCAATTGGCCAAAACCAACTGGAAACCCACCCCTACTGGCTAGGGTGATTGATGCTATAAAACATGTACCTTGAGAAGCTATCGAAGGTGGTTTTTGATGTGGGTAGAAAAAAATAAGGTGGTCTTGAGCTTGATATGAAAACAAATATTTTGGTAGATTCAAACAAAGAACCTTCTACTGATGAGTTCTATCCATTGTCATAACTAAAATAAAGGATGAAATATTTTCTTTAGATGAACATCTACACAAACCCTAGGGTTGCCTCAAATGAATTACGTTATCCATTCAAGATCAACACTTTTTCAAATCTATTGGAAAATAGGTCTACAAAATTTCAATAGTCGAAGGGGAATAAAACTGCAACCACAAAGGATAGTGGGCCTATCCTCGATCCTTCCGATTAAAATCTACACTTCATGACTAAACATAGGCCATAGAACCAACATTGTTCCACATACCATATTACAACACTTGTCTCATTGGTTCCTCAAAAATGAACAACAAGAAAACACATTTGAACCCAATCTCCAATAGGAGTCAAATTCCACACCTTTTTCTTCCCAATTCAGTGAGCACCATTTTTTAAACACAACTTCATATTACATTTGATAGAGAAAGTATAGGATCACTCTCTTACACAAGATTGTTTACCCTTCAGAATACTCATTGTTGTTAGCCAAAAATAAGTTAAAGTCACCTTCATCATGGTCATAACTATCCTAGGGTTTAGAGTCATTATTCTTTGGAACTCATGATGCCTATAAAGAAGACATGTGCTTCTCTACAACAACTCCATCATTCTCGATTAAAAGCTTCCTATTTATATGAATGCTAGCAACCATGTCTCCGATATGCTTAGCTCCACCCACATTTTAAAAAATTGGCATTGGGTCACTCAATACTACCACAAACTCTCTATAAGCTCCATTGATTTGGGTTTCCTAGGTAACTTCAACCATTTGAGACTTTGTATCTACACTTTGACTGATGACCAATTCCTTCTTTACAACTTCAAAATATGAAAAATTAATAGAGGAATTCTTCATGGACAACACCTTATAAGATCATGAAGGTGTTGTCCATGAAGAATGAGATTTTCCATGGCCAAAAATCGTCTCCACATCATTTGTATGATTGTAGGTATTTGAATGAAATAATTGAAGTTTTGAACTTTGTGAAAAAATACAATAAAAACCCTCAAACTCCTTATTAAACCCTTCACCTTCGCAAAATTACTCTATCTCGAATCAAAATTTTAATGAATTCGATAAGTTTACCTTTAATGAAAACCATATGGATGACCCGTGAAAATATCTCTCTTTATAAATTATCAATATAAGGGATTAATATTTTATAGGTTAAATACTCTTGTTTTTCCTCTTTCACTTTCTGCAGATTGTATTTGTATTGATAATTTCTCTTAATTTTTATTTTTTAATATATAAGTACACTATCATCAAATTTAACGATGTCTTCCTTATTTTATGGGAGTCAGTTATACTTTGGGTTATTCATAGATGATCCTATTCATCAGTCTATCATTGAGTATTCAATCAAGTTTTTTTGTGTTACTTCATATGTTGAGCTATGCTCATTTATGCTTCAAAGTTATAATGGCATCTATCACTACCACCTCATCTTGGAGTTCATTATTATTCACTTTTTCAATTGTATGGTTCTCCAACACGATATCAAATTTGTTGTTTTAAAACCTAACTAGTTGTCTACAAGTTTCTTTGGAGGTTGTCAGTAGTATACACATTGGACCTATCCAGTTTGATGTCTATTGTAAATTGACTCAAATTTCAAATTGTAGATTGGATTAGGGTATTGCAGAGTGATTATGAGTTCTAAGAAATAAATCATAGTTTTGAATGGCCACAACTATGGCATATGGAGACAAGATATGGAAACATTATTAAAGAGAAAATCCCTTTGAACATTTACAAAAAACATAGTTCCAGACCTTAAGGATGAACATGATAAGTTCATTATTAATGGGAAGAAGGACAAGTATGTAGGAGTCATGAAAACCTACATCTCCAAGGATATTCACTTTCATACAAGTGACATCAACTATCTAGATCAAGTTTGGAAGAAGTTCAAGACTTTGTTTGACAAGATCAATGAAAGTTTGCTATGAAAACTAAGGAAGAGTGGACCTATCTTACTTTTCTCTCCTTTCATGGAATTGAATATTATTTGTCTCATGTAAAGGATATACAATTGAAATTGGGTGAACGTCGAAAGGATTTTCCAAAGAAATTTTGTCAGCTTATAGAACCAATCTCAATGAATCTAAAGATATTGATGTTTTTGTTCAACATTCCATGCTCTAGTTGACTTACAAAAAGGAATATTGTAAGGACTATAGATTTGATTCTTTCTATGGTTTCCAAATTAGGTCTCATGAAAAGTTTCCTGATGAAAGTTAACATAAGTTAAAGCAACGAGTCGAGCTACCTAAGGGGAAAATTTGACATAACTATATAGAGAGAGGTCTAATATATAATCAATGGATAGATCATGGAAGTTACCATGATATGGATTGTATCAACCAAACTTACCAAAAGAAGCATGATGATTAAAACCATAAACTAAGAAAAATAAGAAGAAAAATACATGTTGTTACCATGGAAACAAATAACATGTCGAGAAGACTTGCTGGGAGAAGACCAAATATATCAAGAATAAGATCAAGAATCTTGGAGGTGAGTGGTCAACCAATCAACTAACAAACCTACAACATTGAGTTTCAAAACATAAGGGAGATAAAAATACTTTAATTGTTATTACTTCTTAGGAATTGCATGCTCACACTTCTAAAAGTGAGTGGATAGTTGATTCTAGTTGTACCCATCATATGGATAATGATACTTCTCTCTTTTCTTGATTAATTAAATGTACAGAAGAATAAATAGTTATCATAGATGATTATGTTCTTACTTGTTGATTGTGCTAGGATTGAATTTCAAAAAGGCATGATCACTGATGTGTATCATGTACCAAGATTGAGTACCTATTTGTTTTCTCTAGTACCCTAATTAAACTAGACTAGAAAAAATATTGAATTCTAGCCTGATAGGTTTGTTGTGAAGGATATTAACAATGACTTTGTTGTTGTTTTTGAGTGTACTCTTCAACCTAAAGATAGAATATAAAAATGTTGTGATTTCCCCATGGGGGTTTCACCTTGCCAACCGATATCTTAAAGGGTGTTTTAAAATTGCAAAAAATGTAGTTAATATATTATAGTTACTGGGGTGAGGGATGTAGGGTATGGGGTGGTTTATATTTAATGGGGATTATAAAAAGGGGTATCTAGTAAAAATTAGAGATATCTAGTAAAAATAAGGAGTTTTTTTTTATGTGAAAGATGTAATGGGAGGGGGATGCATGGTACGAGGGGGTCTATAGGTATTGGGCGTTGTAAAAAGGGGTATCTTGTAAAAATTAGAGATATCTGGTAAAAATAGTGAGTTTTTTTTATGGGAAAGATGTAGTGGGAAGGGGGTCAACAAAATGATTTTAGGAGGTATTTATCAATATTTAGTGAAATTAGGGGTGTTCTTTAATCTCCCAAGAACCCACATGATATATCATAGGTTCACTAAGTGAAGGCCTCGTGGATTTCCCTAACTGTGATCCAAGACAAATTGCATTCATAGCCAAGATCGATGACTAGAGTAGAATTTTGCATGAATGGCTCAAACATTTAATTTTTTCAACTATGAAATTGATGGTGAAGTTTTATATGTCTAATGGACTACCTAGTGTAGTGCCACTTATTGGTGTATGTAAAGGGTGTGTACCTGGAATGCATCACCAAGCTTCATTTGAGACTAGAAATTCTTGGAGATAAAAGACCCAACTATAACCTATCCATAGTGACCTTTGTAAAATGAAACAACCATCATTAGTTGGTTCAAAATATGTTTTGACCTTCATTGATGATTTTTCTATGGATAATTGGGCATATTTCTTGATGAATAAGGAACATATCTTTATAACATTCAAGTTATTTAGGCCATTAGCTGAAAAACGATGCATTCAACCAATGAAATGTATAAGTTTTGACAATGGAGGAGAATATGTGACCAAGGAGTTTAAGAGATACTTGTTACATCATGGTATTTCTGGGAAAATATTTGTACCTTAGACACCTTAGCAAAATGGTGTTGTTGAAAGGAAGAATCGAACCTTCATGGAGATGACATGGTGCTTGCTTTAGGTCAAAGGTATACCCACATTAGATTATGGGCAAGGGAGTTTTGATACTCAAACTACCTTATGAATGTGATTTAAACCAAAGTTGTATGGGATATGACTCCTCTTAAGAAATGAAATAGAATAAAACCCTCTGTCGAGTTCTCAATATTTTTGGATGTATAGCGTGGGATTATATTCCAGATCTTAAGACAAAAATGTTGGATGTGAAGAGTCATGATTGTGTTATGGTGGGTTATTTTGATGAGTTGAAAGCCTACAAGTTGTTTGATCTAGTTAAATAGGAATTTACTTACAATAAGGATGTTGTCTTTGATGATAAAGCTTTAGGTGTTTCCTTGTTAACACTACAACAAATCCCTGTGATTTGCTCCCTTTTTTGCTTCTAAAGATTGTTTTAGTGCATTTTTCTCTAATTGTTTGAAAAAGTCGGCGCTATTATCGGGATGGCTCTATTTCTGGTGTTTTTTGTGTCGAACAAAACATGTAGGTGCTAAATTAGGCTCTAATAGTGCCAAAAATAACACCAGAAATAACATCGGATTTAGCATTGGCAATAACACATGTTTTAGTGTCGGAAATAGCTCTAGATTTAGCGTCGAATGTGCCTAACTAGTTAATTAGTTGAGGTGTTGGGAGTTAAGTGGATAGGGGATTTGAGGATTATGGGATTTATGGATTTGGGGTATAGGGATTAAGGGTTAACAGATTAGGGATTAAGGGTCAAGAGCTAAGGGATTTGGCACTTACGGGTTAGGTAGTTTAATGGTTAATGGCTTATGGATTATGGGCTAGGGGATGAATGTTTAAGCGCTTATGGCATAGGGGTTTATGGATTAAGGGATTAAGGTTTAAGTGTTTAAGGTTTGATGGCTTAGGGGTTAGGGGATTTAAGGATTTTGTGTTAAGGGATTAATGATTAACAAAGGTTGAGGGCTTAAGGGTTTAGGGATTAGGGATTAATTAGGTTTTAAGGGTCAATGGCTTAGGGGTTAGGGGATTTAGGGCTTTGTCGAAACTCTCTTGAAATTTCATGGAACGTTTTCCAACACGCCCATCACCAATGTCATCTACTGATGCCGCATGGTGAGTAGTGAATAGGGCCAACATTGAAATTTCTTCAAATTGTTCCTGTATGCGCTGAAATTTGACATGGTTAGACTAGACACATGCCTTGATGGTATGAGAGGGATTCGAGACTAAGGATTCCTGATGTCCCTGCATAATATTTGATATCATCCACGTTTGCATCAAAATTCATATTGCAGTCTCATTTTCATCATTCATCATTCACATATAAAAAATGTTTGTCGAAACTCTCTTGAAATTTCATGGAACATATTCCAACATGCCCATCACCAATGTCATCCACCAATGCCACAGGGTGAGCAGTGAATGGGGCCAATGTTGAAATTTCTCCAAATTGTTCCTACATGCGTTGAAATTTGACATGGTTAGACTAGATGTACACATGCCTTGATAGTATGAGAGGGTCTCAAGATTGAAGGATATTGCCTGACATCCTCACATAATCTTTGAGATCGTCCATGTTTGCATTGACGTTTATCATGTAGTCTCATTGCAATCATTTGTCATAATTCCCATCTATAGAATATTTTTCGAAACTCTCTCGAAATGTCATGGAACATCTTCGACCAACACACTCATCACCAATGTCATCCATCAACGTCGCACGATGACAAATGAATGGGCTAAACGTTGAAATTTATTCAAATTGTGCCTGTATGCATCATAATTTGATATGGTTAGAGTATACACATGCCTTGATGGTATGCGAGGGTTTCAAGACTCAAGGATTCCCGATGTCCTTGCATAATCTTTGAGATCATCCACATTTGCACCAATGTTCACCATGCAGTCTCATTGCCATCATTCCTCATTCCCATCTATAGAATATTTTTAAAAACTCTCTTGAAATGTCATGGAATGTATTCCAACATTCCCATCTGTTATAGCCCTAAAATGCCCTACCTATGCATACATGGCATTGGCCTTTCTACTTGCACAATTTTCCAAAATATTGGTGAGGATCTCTCTTTAAAAAACCATTTTTTGGAGAATGTATGCACTCTGTTGCACTACTTCATGCGTACATACTCTAGTTGCATACTAGACAACCCACGTCATACATTAGTTGCATACTAAACAACTAATGTTTACCTCCAAAAGTTTCAAGGAATTTGACGAAGTTTACAGGATATCGAGGGTTTCCCAACCAATTTACCCATTATAGTGCATCCCCAAACCAAATAACTATCTTTTTGTCATATAAAAGGAGGTCTTGGGGTCCCATTCCAGAATCAAACAAGAGATCAAAGAAACTTTTCCAAAATCCCTTCCCCCCTCTAGCCCAAGTTTTGCAGCCTTTTCTGAGATTTGGCCTCAACATTCCCTCTCAAGCCCTTTCTCCCTATACAATCCCTTCCCTTTTCCCAAGGAAATAAGTTGATTGTGAGAGGAAAGTATGGAATGATGCACTTGGAGCAACAATAAGAGGAGCTTGGACCAGGTTCGTGGAGCATTTTTCCGACAAGAAGGTTGTAACTTTTGTAATCTCCACATCTGAATAAAAGAGTTATTTTTCTGTCCCAATACATTGTGTCTTTTTTATTAATTTATTAATTCATTTGAGCTTATATCTAACATTGGCATTGATAAATAGAGATATTATATTTGTAGCATTGTTTTCCTAAGTGTTCTTGCAGGTCAGCTTTGGGAGGAGACCAACAACCAAGGAAGATACAAAGGTGAATAAGGTCTACATTGGACGTTAGGACCAAAGGTACAACTTATGACCTACTTTCCTCTTTCTCTCTTTTAATCTAATATAGATAGTTTAGGGTAGTTTAGGAATAGAACTATATTTTAAGGGAGATCAGTGCTCTGTCTATACTTAGACCTAGTATAGTAATAGGGGGATTTTCCCCGCTAGCAGAATTGACGACTCCACTAGGGGGACTCTCTAGGGTCTTAGTGGGAGATCTTGGTTTGATTTGACTTTTAGTTTCTTTCTGAGTTTTTTGAGTGTTCTGAGTCAGTTTGGGTATTTGGTCACCCTCTAGGTGCTTACCAGCTTCCCTTTCCCAAGTTGTCAGTCCAAAATTTTTCTTTTTTGAAAATTTACAGAGGTGTGTGCGCCCTGTTCTTTATACAACACGCGTACATATGTGGTTTGCATTATATACATTCCATGTACATATGCAAGTTGGTTGTGCACAACACGTGTCTCTATTGTTTTGGATATGTTTTTCAAAATATTTTCCTTTTCTTACAGGAAACTTGTGGTTCCTAGGTCTTCCTGAGTCCCATAAGACTCTGTTGTTTGGGGTTGAGACAGTTTGTAGGCTCATATTGCGTATGAAATAAAAAATAAATCCTCTTGTCTCTTTTTGTTTCNNNTTATTTTTATCTTGAAATTTTAAGAAAAAAAAAAAAAAAACCTAGTTTTTTAGGTCTCTTTCTTTCTTTGCATTGTTATTTGAAAAATAAAAAGAATTATCATAGTGTTGTGTTTTCTTCTCATCTTGGAAGGATTTCAAAATAAAAATAAGAAAGAAAATCCTTTCATTTTCTCTTTTGTTTCACTCGAAAGTTGCATTGTGCATTTTGCATGGAAAGGAGAAAAGATTGCATCTTTTTGTTTGAAGAATTGTTCATCCTTTTTTCTTGAAGCTCTTTTTCATTTGTAGAATTAGTGTAAAGTTTTATTTTCCAGTGTTCTAATTAGTTTTTTTTTTCAGAAGAGTCTCAAACAACATAAGTTTCAATTTTGTTCCTTGAGTAAGAAAATCCCCTAAAATGAACACGCTAATCTAAAATAAATTAGTAACACTTTTTCTAGGGTTCATCAATATCTTAGGCTAGGGCCTTGGATTAGGTGTGGAGAGGTAAACTCTCCAAGGCCAACCAAAACTTAACTTAGGTGTCTGTGCTATGGTGTGAAAAATCCATATTGTAATTACTCAATCCAAGAAGCTCCTCTAACACAAGAGTCAAACATGAGGCCACGCAGAGGACAATGATGGAGATATCCACTCCTGATCCCGAAAAAGCATTTGGGAGAGTGTGTATTTGGGGTGAATCATGTAGCTTTACTGGTCCGAATTGTGTCAGACCTTTGATACACTTGGATCCGTCCAAGGTACTCTAAGAGTGATTCTAGCACTGTTGCGTTTCAGGCCTCAGGAGGATCTTCGGGCTTAGTTACCCTGCCCAAACACTCACTCGACTATCGACTATACCCCCCTGGTTATTGATTACAATTTGGTGGCCTAGTTGCCAGTATATAGGTTGACACACAGGTGACTACAAGGGGTGTATCGTGTTACATGAGGCAGACTATGTATTCTCTAGGCAACACCTGAAGGGACCGTCAGTCAGAGGTCTGGGTAACTACATCTCATGGCCATTCGTTTTCCTTTGTGAATGATTTGGATGATCAGAACTTCATATCCCTGGGTCGAAAGAATTCAGAAGGGTAGTTTGTTTGGTTTGTATCTTTTTAGGATTTATTTCTTAGTGGTGTGCTTTGTGCTCCCTAGTTTTCCATAGCGAGTTAGTCAACCATTACTTTGGGTCTCTGACCTAAGGTGGTAGACTGCCCACTCTGCTAGTCGTGAGGAATTTTTTGTCTTCCGCTTAGAAACGTGGAGCCACATATTTATAGGCGTTGTTTTTTATACCATTGGTTCACTAGAGTCAGTGTGTGAGACTTTTACGGACTTGAACGCTCCCACAAGGGAATAAACTGTGCATAATATATTCATGGAAAAATTTTCTAACAATACCAACCAAGGAACCCCTTCGCAAGGGGATTCTTGCGCTTTTCCTTTCTTCGGAAAGGTTGGTGTCCCTTTGATGGCCACTTTGTACATTCCTAGGTTGAATGTGGGACTACCGGTTTGGTTGGGTACCATTCCAAATGTCCCAAATTCTCTTGATGCTTCTCAATTAAGCACCTTATGTCATGGGCATCATGTTGATGTTCCTTCATCAACAAAGTCTTCTCCTCCTCCTTCTACCTTCTCTGGTGAAAGTATAGCTACTAGTAATTGAAAGTCTAAACGAAATAGAAAGAGGAAGAATAAGAAGAAGAAATCATCAACCTTTGCAAGTTATGTTGGAGATAGGTCCTCAACCTACGCAAGTCATGTTGAATACCAACACCCAGCCTCTACAAGTCATGCTGGGGAAAAAATTCCAGTCACTACTAGTCATACTGGTGATAGGTCTGTATCCTCTGGGAGTCATGTTATCGACCAATCACTAACCTATGAAAGTCATGTTGGAGCTGTGCAACCAACCACTGTAGGTCATGTTGGGGGAACGAGTCTCGTCAATGCAAGTCATTATACGAGTGATATGTCAACAACCTCTCCGAGTCATGTTGAGGACAAGAAACCAAACACTGCTAGTTATGTTGGGGGAATTGATTTTGTTGAGAAACCTATAGGATGTAAGACTAAGTTTCCTTGTAATCTTTGCAGGGGATATCACCTTACTCATTTATGCCCTGGCCTTCCAGAGGTACAAAGCTTGTGGTCCCTATCTGCAAGATATTCTGATTCCGAGTCTTTTGAGGTTGTCTCACATCCTATTCAACCAGTGGTTGATGAAGTGGTCATGCTGATGCAATATTTAGCTAATCCCACTCCTCTTTTGGGGGGTGATGTGCCTTCAGACCAAGCTGTCTCACACCCTATTTAGCCAATGGTTGAGGAAGTGGTCGCACCGATGAAATCTTTGACTGATCCCACTCTTCTCTTAGAGAGTGTCGACTCTACCAAAGTGGTCATGCCGATGCAATATTCAGTTAATCCGACTCTTCTCTTAGAGAGTGTCGATTCTACCAAAGTGGTCACACCGATGCAATCTTCGACTGATCCCACTCTTCTCTTAGAGAGTGTCGATTCTACCAAAGTGGTCACACCGATGCAATATTCGACTGATCCCACTCTTCTCTTAGAGAGTGTCGATTCTACCAAAGTGGTCACGTCGATGCAATCTTCAGCTGATCCCACTCTTCTCTTAGGGAGTGATGTGTCTACCAACTATTTTTTTATCATTTCTAGTTCAGTACTTTCAAAACAAGGGGGAATTCCACTCACTTCGAGCACACCCCCTCCAAGTCCTAAGATAGTTTCTTTTGATTGGAATGTCCTTGTTGAGCCTCGTCTTACTTATTCTTAACCCTTTAAAATAATGGTTGAAGTTAATTCAATTTTTTTTTATCGATGTATTGTAGATGAAGCAACCTCCGCAAGTATTTTATCCTCCTCGGCTTGGAAAGTTTTGGGTTCTCCCGATCTTGTGACTGCTTCGCATGAGCTATTGGCTGTTGACAGACGTCCTAGTGAATATTTGGGGATTCTTCCTCAGTTTCCTATCTCATTAGATGGAATATTTTCCTTGTCGATGTTATAGTGGTACAAGGCCCGTTAGATTTCAATATGCATCTCGGGCGTGATTATTTATATGCTATGAATGTTGTGGTGTCTACGCTCTTCCAAGTGATTCATTTCCCTCACAATGGAAGCATTGCCACTATCGACCAACTGGCATATGATAATCACCATCCTAATTCATCATTAGTTCAGGATGCCCCTTTATATGTTCCTAGTATTCATGTAGAATCTACCCTTCCACAGGTAAATTATGTGGCGTCTTATCCTCAGTGTTCAATTTCTCCTGAGAAGGAACTTGTTCACTTATGTTTTGCTTCTCGAGACTTGGTATCAACAATTGATCCATTGGTTTATCCAATGGGGGCATGGGATCCCTTGCTTCCCCCTCTTGTTCAGAGTGGTCTTGAGTCTCCTTTTGAGTCTGATATCATTGTTTGTAGATCCTCAAGCCCTTGTTCTTGTGATTTGTCACTGATAGACTCTGCCAATCCTGGCCAGAACCTCCATCGTCATATGGTATATGGTCAGTTTAATTCTCCCTTTGGGACTGTCAAACCTTCTCGTTCGTGTGATTTCTTGGATTTTGAATTTCCTTCAGATGGGTCTATCCTTGAATCCATGAATATAATTTCTATATCGTGGGAAGACTCACACCATGGTTTGTGTTTTATTCCCTTTTGGGAGACTTTTCAGGTTGACTACCGAAGAGACTCTTGGTTAGAGCCTAGCAGCAGGCTCTACCTAAACCACTACCATGCATGAGCCGTAAGGTTGTGTAGCACCTTGTATATATTGTAAAGTCTAGGTTTGTTGTTTTCAAGTTTTGTATTCAGTAACACCTCTTATTTTCTGAAGTTTTTATTTATATTAGATCTATGAACTTCTGGATGAGTGTTATTGGCCTTATATGCAGGATATTAGAGACATTTTTCTTTGACATTTATTCACCATATAAATCTGTTCTGATAGGTATTGACCTCGAAACTAGCATATAGGTTAGGTTTTTCCCTACTTGCATTTTTACATTATTTGTTTCTCGGTTCATTTGGCCTTAGGATCGACCCCACTGAATTGCGACACTAACCTTCCTTACTAATAAGTGTGTCATACTTTATGTGGTAGATCTTTCCTTCCATGGTCATCCTAGTTAGAACCTTGTTTTCCATTTGGTGCCCATGCCGAAGTACTTCATAGGCACGAGAGTCCTGTTTAGTCCCGCCATGACTTTATGTTGAAGCATCATACTTCTTCTTCATCTTTCTCCGGTCTATACCCGAGGGACTCCCCTAGAGCATGGTTTGTTGTCTTTCAATCTCGCTTAAACTTTGGAAGAAACATCTGATGATAGCTTATTTATTCTTTTCAGTCTCGTCTGGATTACTTAAGAAAAGAAGCCCCCCTGTAGTCTTCTTTAAGCCCTTTTCAAAATCTCTAAAATTGAAAACATTGTTGAGCAATCTTGTTTCCCTTCACGCTCACCAAACTCAAATTTGAAGGCACATCTGTCTGGTGGTAGTTTACCCATTTTTCGGTCCGGACGATTAATTTACGAATAAAGGTATGCCCTATGAGTTTCGGTTCACTAGGAGAGTATTCTCAGGCATAATTTTAACCCTTTTTCGGGCATGAGGGACTAAATTTTTGAAAAAGGAACATTCTCCTTGGTTTTGGTTTATCTCTTTTTCGAGCCTTGGAGATTACTTATGAAAAAGTAACCCCCCTGAAGTCCATAGTTAAGATCTTTTTAGACTCCCTAAATATGAAAAGTTCATAGAGTGAACTTGTTCCTTCACACTTATTAAATTGGTCAAGAAAAAAATCTACTTGGCATGAGTTTAACCCTTTTTCCAGCTAGTAGATTATTCATGAAAAAGGTACACCTCGGGAGATACGTCTCACCAGGAGAGTTCTCCTCAGTTATATTTTATACTTTTTCGGGCTAAGGAGACTAAACCTAGAAAAAGGTTGTGATTCCATAGTTAATCTCTTTTCAAACTCCTTACAATTGAAAATATTGTTGAGTGATCTTGTCTCAATCACACTCGTTAAAATGGTTTTGAAGAAACATCATGTTGGTGCAAGTTTAACCCTTTTTTGAACCGACTGGAATAGTTGCGAAAAAGGAACTCCCCGGAGTCTTATTTTAGCATTTTTTCAAACTCTCTAAACATGAAAAAACCACCGACCTTACCTTCTCTGGGCTCATAAAACTTCACATGGAAGGAGTCTTGTTGTGTCATGCTTAATTGCATCACTTGTCTCATCATTGCATCTTTGGCCTAATGCCAACTCCATGTTGTTATTCAACTGAACCTTCAAATAATTCCTTAAATGCAATCCTTATAGCACTATTTCCCTTGCGATCTGATACCTTGACCCATGGAGGAATTTTCCCCAGTGTCCTTATCCTACACATGTCTCCTTGCAACGAGCATCCGTATGTTCCATGCGCTTGTAACTAGTTTTCTTTCTTGTGACACTCGCTCCTCCTTTGTAACAAAGCATTATTTTATTCCTTTTCAAGCTCGTTAAAAATTTGAAAAAGACAAAAAAATAAAATATTTCAAAAAGAGGGGACAAGGATATACACTCTTTTTTCGGCAACAAGATAGTCACCCTTGGAAAAAGCACATCCTTTCATTTTTTCGCCAAGCATTAGAATCTAGTATGACCTTAGGAAGCTATTATCACTACATAAATATGTGTCCTCCTTCGTTTTGTTAATCTTCCAAACATATGGAGAGTTTGCGGTGCCTCCTGTATGACAGACTTATGTAAATGTTACACTGCCCGAGTCTCATTATTTTTTCATGATTTTGTCCAAGGGAATTTTTATCCAACCTGAGTCGGCCATTCTGTAGTTTATCTCTTGG
Organism: Picea mariana; assembly: GCA_032191745.1. NCBI lineage: Eukaryota > Viridiplantae > Streptophyta > Pinopsida > Pinales > Pinaceae > Picea > Picea mariana. The sequence continues at coordinate 23,577 of JASDQU010880171.1, forward strand.
CTTTCATGAGTCGGCCATCCCGAGAGTCCAGTCAAGTTCAAATTCAAAATCTATGAAGTTCTATGCCTGATCATCGGGATCTTCCACTCCCATTGTACCTCAAGGTAGTGAGTCTTACACTCCCATTGTACTCCTACCTGAGTTTTGAAGATATTGAAGTTATTTCTCGAGTTATGAAGTCCTCATGTCCAACCGCAGGCGTTAATTCTTCTTGAAGACGCATACTATATTGTACTTGTATATCTTCAAATTATTTTGAGACATAGATCCGCTGTGTATTACTCGTGGCTACACTTTATATAGAAATTTATATATGACATGGATCTGCAATGTACTTGATTGGAAGCATGATTACTTCCTCCTGAGCATGGGTATGCCCGACACTGAGAGATTATTATTGTTTTTCAGATGGCACCTCCCGAACTATGGTCCCAGACTCATTCAACTTCGTGCTGGTAAAGATATTGTAATATATTTTGGCCATCGGTTGCTCCTCTGACCTCTCACATTAGGGGGAATCTGTTATAGCCATAAAATTCCCTACCTATGCATACATGGCATTGGCCTTTCTACTTGCACAATTTTCCAAATTATTGTTGAGGATCTCTCTTTAAAAAATAATTTTTTGGAGCATGTACGTGCTCTACTACACTACTGCCTACATACATATGCTAGTTGCATACTATACAACCCCCGTACATATGCTAGATGCATGCTAAAAAACCCGCGTTTACCTCCAAAAGTTGCACAAAATAAAAAAGTTGCAAGGAATTCAACAGATTTTACAGGCTATCGAGGGTTTCCCAACCACTTTACCCATTGTAGCTCGTCCCCAAACCGAATAACTACCCTTTTGTCAAAGCGGGGTCTTGGGGTCCCATTCCATAATCAAGCAAGAGATCAAAGAAAATATGCCAAAATCCCTTTGCCCCTCTAGCCCAAGTTTTTCATCCTTTTTTTAGATTTGGCCTCAACATTCCCTCTGAAGCCCTTTCTCCCTATACAATCTCTTCCCTTTTCCCAAGGAAATCAGTTGATTGTAAGAGGCAAGTATGGAATGCTGCACTTGGAGCAACAGTAAGAGGATCCTAGACCAGGTTTGTAGAGCGTTTTTCCGTCAAGAATGTTGTAACTTTTGAATCTTCACATCTGAATAAAAAAGTTCTTTTTTCTATCCAAATACATTGTGTCTTTTTTCTTAATTGATTAATTCACTTGATCTTATATATAACATTGACATTGATAAGTAGAGATAGTATCTTGGTAGCAGTCTTTTCCTAAGTGTTCTTGCAGGTCATATTTGGGAGGAGACCAGTAGCCTAGGAAGCTACAAAGGTGAAGGATATCTACATCGGACGTTAGGACCAAAGGTACAACTTATGACCTACTTTCCTCTCTCTCTCTTTTCATCCAATATAGATAGTTTCGGGAAGTTTAGGAATATAATTGTATTTTAAGGGAGATCAATGCTCTACTTGTACTTAGACCCGGTATAGTAATAGGGGGGGTTTACCCTCTAACACCATCACTAATGTCATCCACAAACGTCGCATGCATGGTGAGTAATGAATGGTGCCAACATTGAAATTTCTTCAAACTATGCATGTATGCGTCGAAATTTGACATGGTTAGATGAGACACATGCCTTGAAAGTATGAGAGGGTTTCAAGAGTCAAGGATGCCTGACGTCCCCTCATAATCTTAGACATCCTCCATGTTTTCATGAACCTTCTGTTAACTCTCCACAACTATCCCAAGGCCGAAAGGAAATCGACGGAGGTAACCTCAAACCAAGCTTTTAGTCTAGCAGCTAGCCCTGCCAAACCAGAGAGGGCTCTCTCTATAAAAATCTCACAGCTAAGGATTGACTGGAAAGAGAATGGATATTAGGCTAGATATATAGGCTCAATGGTTTAAAGGATTGATGTTTGTTGGATGGGAATTGACTTAGGGAGCTAGGCTTGAAAAATATGCTAAGATAATCAGAGAAAAAATTGCAATGGGGATAACGGAGAAAGGTAAGTAAGATTTAATGGCCTTTTGGGCTTTATCATTATAGTTTAAGATGAACAGATAGATTAGGAACAAGCATAGGGGCATGAATGCGTTCCTCAAGAAGAAAATAGACACAACATCATCATCTTATCAGAAACAAGGCATGTATTCCTCATGAATCCTCATTAAAACCTTTAAAGATAATGAGTGAAAGCAATAGATATGGAATGTTAAAAATAAAGCATTCAATGAAGTGAGTTACATAGGAAAAACATAACCATACAAGCTCACCACATGAATCCCTAAATTTAAGCTGCAACCTTTTTTTGTATTAAATTGGCAAGATGAAAATAACTCAATGCCATAGACTCCAACCTCTATTCTCTATGAGAAATAGATACATATAGACATGAAAACAACATCCCCCACTCTTAGGGGTTGAATCCTCTAAGCTAGGAACTGAATGCATGATTTTCTCCAACAAAATCTAAAGTCTAGAGAGGTTACAACTAATCCTTGTTTTTACTCAAACCAATACATTTGACTTTTTAGACACTCAAAACTCATGTATTCGACCTCCACTACATTAAATGCTATCAATTACATCATCTTACATTCATTTACATCATTGGTAAATTCATTTTTACTGTAAGATAACAAAAAACTGATTTTCTGGCATAAAGGTAGCGAAATTGTCATAAAGGTAGCGTGATATTCTGTAGCCAATTTGGTGATGCTCACATACTCAATTTTGGCTCTGAAAACTATTGTGGACAGGTGAGTGTGTCTCCTAGCCGTCTGAAGTAGTTTCCCTGCAAAAGACATCCTCCAAGATCTTCAAAAACCAATTCTCCCAAAATTGGTGCCATAAATGCAGCGAATCTTTGAAATGAGGGTAGAAAGTTGTTTTTTCATATTTTTTTTTGATCTTCCTGAGTAAAATAGCAGCTGATGTGTCAAGCCAAGTATGCATCTGATATGCATTCACCAAAAACCTTCTCTTTTTTCTTGATTAGGGTTTCCTTGAGCTTTTTCCTCCCAAAATTCTGAAAAATAGGGTTTAGTTATCCCTTTGAATATCTCAATTCGAGATAGTTGTGTAAAAAGTGAAAGAGGTTTTTGAGATAAACTTCTCTCCATTTCCCAAAAATCAGGCTCCAGTTGTTCACAATATTCTCTGCAAAAAACTGTCTAAAACATGACTTTTCACAATCAGAAAAATAGGTTGTGAAGATGTGAATGTATCTCTCATGCTGTAATACCTGTGTAAAATCTGAAGTAGGTTATTGTAATTTGGCATGTCCTTATAAATAACCACCTTTTGTTTTCTAAAATTCATCTTCATTTGGTTAGAAACCTCTTTTTAAAATAATGACCAAAAACATAGTCAAAAGCGCAACATGGTGTTGTAGAACACTTTTGAGTGACTTTTCGTGATTATTACTCCCATGATGATGACCTAGGTGATGTCATGACTCTTTTATGACCCTTTTGATGACTTAATGTAATAATAACACCTGATGGATTATGAAACTGATGACTTGGACCTTTGAACCTCATAGTATGACATGACAAAAAATGATAACTGAGATGGTGATCAAGACATCGTATTGATGACTCATCACAAAGAGTGATGGCATGACCAAGATAAAATTTTTGACTATGAATATAATGGGAGTAGTAACATTCCTAGACACACTAAGCAGTGACCAGATTTTTATTTAAAAACCTAATGAAACCCTAAAAATTTGCAGTAGGACCCTACCAAAACCTTGTAAAAGCACATTTGATCACTGGTGACTACTGTACTCTAACATGGGCTCCATTGGGGATGGAAGATCCATAGGAGGTGTCAATAACACCGCAGACCAGGTAGGCTTATTTATTGGGCATATGGTCATATGTACAAAAACTCAAAACTGAAAAACTGATTTAACAGAACTGACACAAACAAAAACTGACTTGACTGACTTAACTTATTTGAAAAACTTAAAAAAGAACGCTAGCTGACAAAGAAGACTTAGGGCCTTTTCTTCGGGCTTCAAAATTCTATGAAAACTCAACACTCTTGGCAACAAAATAGAGCAGTATTTACAAATGGAAATTAAATTATTCTGGCAGAGTAGGTAGAATAGTGTTTCAATAGTCTACCATTAACTGACACTACTGACAGTGGCTGTCCATCAATTTATTCCAACACAAAGGAATTCTTACTTCTGTATGCTGCACTTTTGTAGGGCCCCTTCCATAAATTATCAAATTTTCCATGCTTGCCTTTGTCTTCATTTTGGGCATCCCACTGGAGGACAACATCTCCTACATCAAAGTCATATGCTTTTGTCTTCCTTTCATAGATTTTTTAAAAAAAATCCTGGAGTTTCGAGGCATGGTGGAACACTTATTCTCGAGATTGTTGTAGATGTATCACTTGATTTACCCTGCGCTGAAGATCATTAGGCTCGCTTTCCATTTCGTGTAACATCTTCATTACTGGCATAGCTAGAGAAGTCGGAAAAACTGTATCTATGCCATACACCAGCTCAACGGGTGACATTCGAATGGACTTCTTTGCACTAACCTTGTCTGCCCAAAGAGAATTTACTAGCTTCTTGTGCCAATTCCTTTTATTATCCTGTAACATCTTCTTGATAATGTTCATCAGTGATTTATTTGATGATTCTGACAGCCCATTACCTTGTGGGTAGAGTGCCCTAGTTTTATATGATATTTCTCGTAGAAATCAATCATTTTCTTGGATTTAAAGGTAGCAACATTCTCAGTAATAATAGTGTGGGCAGCCAAATCTAGACAAAATATTGCTTTCTAAAAATTGAATGATTACCGTATCAGTGGCTTGCCTTGTCGGAACAACATCGATCCATTTTGTGAAGTAATCAGTGGCAGTGAGTATCCACTGATGCTGGGCTGAAATGGAGGGTGAATCTAGCTGATGAAATCAAGCCCCCATTGCTGAAAAGGTGCTTGAACTGTGATGGGCTGCAAAGGTAATGGCAACAACTTTCTCTTTCCCTGAAACATTTGACATACATGACAGCTTGCTACAGTTTTATACACGTCAGAGAAGAAACTAGACCAATAGAAGCCAGCCCTCAATATTTTATTTGTTGTAGTATTCCAGAAGAGATGACCGCCACAGTCACCCTTATGAAAATCCTGCATTACTCCTTGGGCTTCATTCTCAACTAAACAATTCAACAACACGCCTGCCGGATCTTTCCAATACAAAGCTTTATCAATAATGCAATATTTAAGAGCTTTTAATTTCAGAGATCTAATTTTGCTTTTTGATACACCTGGTGGAGGATTCAAATGCTACAAAACATAGACAATATCGGAATACCACCGTGATGAAGTAAAAATAGGAGATACCTCAGGATAATGCTCAACTTCTTCTTGTTCTTCTGAAACCGCATACATGAAATTGATATCTAAAACATGCAAGTTTGAATCTGCCATGAGTTTAGCCAAGCCTTATCCTTTGACTAGTTTTGTAGGTTTAATTTCCAAGTCACACTCCAACATAGCAGCAATCCACTTACCACGCCTTCCTTCAGGATCATTCTGCGTCAATACATCCTTGACAACAACATTTGGGACATACACAAGAACATGAGAATGAAGAATGTATACCCGAAAATCTTTCAAAGCTTTGACAAGTGCTAGTGCTTGTTTTTCAATGATATCATACTTTAGAGCGCCATCCCTTATAGTTCTACCGAAATATGCAATGGGCTGCTCTATTTTCTGATCATTTTTTCTGCATTAGGACAACAACTAATGTGTGCTCAGAAGCAAATGAAAAAATAATGAAATCCATTGTATAATTGGGGCTGATAAGGAAAGAAGCATGGGACAATGCAAACTTAACTTGATGAAATGAATTTTTAGCCTCCTCAGCCACTTTACCTGGCCGTTCTTTTTCAACATATTAGTTAATTCCCCTAGGTGCTCAGCAAGGTTTGGAATAAATCTTCTCAAAAAATTTATCCGACCGTTAAAGGATTGGATTTCCTTCTTGTTCCTAGGATAGTCTAATTTCTGAATTGCTTCAATCCTAGAAGGATTAATTCTAATGTCATCTTTAGATATGATGTGGCCGAATAACTTACCTTCCTCCATGGAAAACAATATTTTCTTCGGATTCAACGATATGCCAAACTTTATGCATTTCTGGAGAACTGTCCTTAGGTGCTGCAAATGATGTTCATCAGTCTCTGAGTAAATTGTTATATCATCGATATATACGACCAGAAATATGTCTTTCTCGTTGGAAAACGCGATATCCATTTTTTCAACACAAAGTGAATTTTGGCGTACATAAAAGTACCCGATGGTGTGGTAAAGACTGTCTTTTCTTGGTCATCTGGATGAACCAAGATCTGATTATATCCTGAATATCCATCTAACAATGACATCCTTGAGGACCCAACTACCTTCAGAAAGATGTGATCCATTTTCGGAAGTGGATAATTGTCCTTTAGGGACACTTTGTTCAAATTGCGAAAATCATCCATTTTCGGAAGTGGATAATTGTTCTTTAGGGACACTTCGTTCAAATTGCGAAAATCAATACACAAGCTAATTTCACCTGTCTTCTTTCTCACTGGTACTAAATTTGACAGCCAATTAGAAAAGCGAAGGGGAACAATAATACCAACAGCGTAAAGTCTGTTTACCTCTTTCTCAATAGAAGGCAACAATTTTGGATTCATCCTCTTGAGATTTTGACGGAAAGATTTCTGATCGGGCTTAATTGGAATCATGTGTTGTATTATCCCTTTATCATAAACTTTCAGATCTGAATATTCCCATGCAAAAAAATCAGCAAATTCAGCCAAGAGTATTGTGTACTTACCCTTCATTTCTGGACTCAAAGATTTCGAGATCTTCACCACTTTTGGTTTTTCGGGAGTACCAATATTGAGATCTTCTACTCCTCCTTCAGTTGGCTGCATTGTAGGTTTTTGTGCAATGTCATACTGATAAAAAAAGTTCCTCCGAAGGTACCAGACCTCTGGGAATCACGTTGTCTTTGAGCTGCAACACTTCCAATTCTGTGTCATTTATTTTCTAATTGTCTTCATAAAACTGATCATCAATATGAACATTAGCAAATTCCTCTTCCATCTGCAAGAAATTGTCAATTTGCTTATCATCCTGAAAAACTTGCCAATGTTGAAAATTGTCTGGAACAGCAGGGCGATGTTTGACATTAATCTAATATTTTATGTTTGGATAAACAGGAATTCTGAACATGTTGGCTACAGTAGCAAGAGAATCAGCAATCATGTTTTGACTTCTTGGAATCAGGGTCAGAGTATATTCAGAAAATGTTTTAAGAATATCTCACAATGTGTTACGATAAGCCCGCATTCTAGGATTCTTTGCCTAATATTCGCCTTTCACTTGCATTATGATTAATTCAGAATCACCATAAACGAAAATTTTCTTTGCTCCTAATTTCTTGAGTATTTTAAGACCAACTATCAGTGCCTTGTTATTGGAACAATCAAATGCCAATTTGTAGGAGCTCAAGTGAACATTTTGTGGAAGATTCAATGATTTTCTTTTAGGAGCATGGATCCAAATTCAAATTCCATCTCCCTCCTTACCAAGAGCTCCGTCAAACTCCATGTTCCATAAATCATCTTCTTCGTCAGGAAACTCAAATTTAGGTGGCTAATTTTGTTCTGCTGCTGACTGTGACTGATCAACTATCGCACTAGGTTCTTCTTCATTCATTGTCTCTGATGTCTCTTTTATTGCTATGCTTGGCTACAAAATTTCTGATACTTGTTCTTGTTGCTGCTTGTCTGAACTTGAAACTTCATATACACTATCTGAACTCTTAAAAATCTATGTCTCTTCTTCTACCAAATCTTCTACCATGGCTAAACAATCATCATTGTATAGAACAAATGAATCTAAATCTGTATGTACAGCATGAATAGGGTGATTATTGGGTTCTTCTTTGCTACTAATCATGTACTTCATCTTAGTCTCCCTATATAGTTTTCTGAGTTGACCAAAAACTGGTATAGTAGCATAGGAAAAATCTAATTGCAATGTGCCTTTCAATTTAGCTCCCCATGATCGGGAGAGAAGCATACCAAACCTAGGATGGATATCAACGAATACTACATCCATAAGAATGCTCTTCGCTGGAATTTGATCTAAGTGCACTACCAAATATTTGATAAGACCAAGACACTTAACCCTTCCCGAATCAAAAGAGTAAAGGTCATGGTATGGTCGGGTAATATCCAATCCTAATTTGTCCATGATTACTTTGGGTATGAGATTATGGGAGGCCCCAGCATCTAGCATGACATTATGAAGGATAAAATCATGAATTCGGAGGCTGAGGTAAAAAGGTGGGACATCACTACCATTCACATTACCATCTATGGCAGGGCCTAAAAAAACTTGAGGATGGTCATCATTAAGGTTCACAATATCAGACATTTGATCCACTTTGAGAAATCTGGCAATCTGAGAACTATATTGATCATTTCTAACTAGTTCAGTCAAGGGAATGGAAACTTTAAGCTTTGCAATCTCATTCTCTAGACTAAACAAAGTAGGAGTTTTTTCTACCTCTTTAGATGGTGAGTCCTTATTTTCATGTTGCTCTCTGATCAAGAGTTCTTTTCTTTGGCCTCCAATCTGGACCTCCTTCCTCAATCCTCCAGTTTAAACTTCTTTATCTTTTTCTCGGAATGCTGATGGAAACTTCACTATTTTTCCCTTGATTTGCAGCAACAGGGTCTTTCTCTTTACTCTGGATGTTAGAAGTCATATCCTTATTGTGAATATCTACTAGAGACTTTGTACCTTTCTGATTTGCATTCACAGGCACATTTCTATTTCTTAGATTGTATTGCTTCTGTACCTGGCTGAGAGCATTCATGTACCCTATTTGATAATCTTCTGTCTCTACAGCCAATATATCATTGTTGGAAGGAACATACTGCTGATCAGGTACAGAAGGCATTGCTAAATACTCATCTTCTTTAGTCAGAAAGATAGGTTGTTGGTCATCTTAAAAAAAATGATTTGCCTCTGAAATCTCTTCATCTTCCTCGAGACCTTGTGTGTAATTCTGCTGGAATGGTGGACGAATTTTCTGCTCTGTTGGATCTTGATCCCTCTCTCTTTGTATTACTCTGTATTGGTTTTGTTGTTGTTGACCTCTGTAATTTGAATTTCTGATCAAATGCTCTGTTAATTTTTCTTTGATACTCATCTTATCCATCATTCTTTCCATTGTCTTGATTAGAGAATCCAGTTTCCCTTCTGATGAAGTGGATGGTTCCTCTTTGATGGTCACTTTATTTTTAGTTTTTGTTTTTGACCTCTTAATATGTAAATTCGCTTCAACAGTAACTGCATTTTTCTGCATATCCTCCAGAGTGGCGGGGTTTCTTTCTCTTAATTGATAAGCCAAATCATTGTCAAACGCACCTGGATAATGAAGAAGTGCTAAACCAGGAGGAGGTTTGATATCATCTGGAATGGAGTTGTAGATCTTGTTGAACCTGATTGTAAAATCTTGCACAGACTCATTAGTGTTTCTTTTCAGAGCGTTGTATTCAGCCAAAATTTGGAGAGATTTTTTTTCTCTTCCCATCTTCCTAAAAACAAATTGATTAACTGTCTTGAATCAACAACAGAACCAACAGGTAAAGAAAAAAAACATTTCTTAACATCCCCCGAAAAACTCTGAGCTATAATATGCATCTTGGCATCATCATTATCAATCTCCTCAAGATCAATGAAATCGGTAACTTTGACTAAATATTGTTGAGTTGTGACCTATGTTGTCTCATCAAACACAGGTAATCTCTGACCATAGTTTTGAGGAAAATCAGTATGTTGAGCAAGTAAAACCAAAGGGGAAAATCTGGCCATCACTGCTGCAGAAGGTGGTGTGGAAGTTACAATAGCGGGTGTTAATGAAAGAGATGATGGGTTGACAGTGGAGGATAATGAAGAAGATGTATGAGAAGGCATAGCAGAAGATGTAGAAAGAAACAAATTCTCTAATTGATATTGGATATAGGCCTTTTCAGAATCTAATTGTAACTGAGTTATTAAATTTTCAAGATTATAAAAATCTTCCCACACTTTACTATCAACCTTATGAGATGAAGACTTGAAAGGTGGAGACTTATAAGATGAAAAATGTGTTTCAAATTTATTGGGATCAAAAACTGTTTCTGAGATGAAATACTCATACTTAGTCTTGAATAAAGATAGCTGAAATTTAAGATCAAAAGGTAAGTCTTCAAGAGCAACCAAATTTGTAGGAAAATATATAGATCTTACCAACAAGGATGTATCATTTTCAACTTATGGAATCTCTGACTTCTGTTTTCTTAGTATCCTTTCTGGATTTTCACCTGGTGCAGGTGGATCTGAATCTGGATTTTTTCTCATGTGCCTCTTAGGAGCCAATTTTATGCTTTAACGACGCCAAAATGTTAACTCTCCACAACTGTCCTAAGGCTGAAAGGAAATCAAGGAAGGTAACCTCAAACCAAGCTTTTAGTCTGGTAGCTAGCCCTGCCAAACCAGAGAGGGCTCTCTCTATGAAAATCTCACAGCCAAGGATTGACTGGAAAGAGAATGGATATTAGGCTAGATATATAGGCTCAATGGTTTAAAGGATTGATGTTTGCTGGATAGGACTTGACTTAGGGAGCTAGGCTTGAAAAATCTGCTAAGATAATTAGAGAAAAAATTGCATTGGGGATAAATGAGCAAGGTAGGTAAGATTTAATGGCCTTTTGGGATTTATCGTTGTAGTGTAGGATGAACAAATATATTAGGAACAAGCATATGGGCATGAATTCGTTCCTCAAGAAGAAAATAGACACAACATCATCATCTTATCAGAAACAGGGCATGTATTGTTAAAAAATTTTCTTAATACAGCGGAATAAATTCGAACCTGGATCCATTTGCTAATCAAATCCTCTGTTCCTCTTGCTACGAGCTGTTCCTCTTGTTCAAAACGGAAATCGAGTTTGCACAGAACCCTCTACTGAAACCCTCTGCAAAGAATGGAAATCGATTTCTCTCTTACCCTACTACCATACGCCTTCAGATCAATATGATGGGTATTCTTGAAGGTTCTTTTATAGGCAGAGAGAGGACCGGTTTCCCCAAGACGGTTATTCTCCACCTGTCCATCAGAGTAGGAGATTCTGTTACCAAGAGCTCCGGACGACAGTTTTCGTAACTGTTCTTCATATGGGTCATTTACGAAATTAATCTTACATTCTCCCACTTGTCACATATGATAACTTAATGTTAGAGTTTAACAGAGTAGACATTAGGTGCGCCATAAGTCATATTCGTCTTGGTTTTCAGTTTGGTCATCATAATACTATAATTAAACAACCTAGTAATGCGAGTCGTGACGGTTCCATGTCAATA
>JASDQU010880172.1:17049-27645 GCA_032191745.1 Picea mariana
TCCCATTTGATATAGGTATATAGAGTAAAAATTACTTCGAATATAGGGTATCCATATTGAGCATCAAAAATACAAAAAACAATATTTCAAACAATCTCCATCTTGCAATATTTATCTTGGACATTTGTAGTCTCCCCTTGTTTTTGACATCAATGACAACAATATTTCCAACAATTTCCCCCTTTTTCATTGATGGTGTTGCACCTCTTTCGTCACCTTGGTGAGAAAAATAGAGGTGCTTGCAAACTTAGTTGGGTTTGCTAAGAAGGACAGCTGTAAGGAAAAGGGTTAGAGAAAGAAATATAAAAGAACAACTAAGAAATAAACTAAGAAATAAAACAACAACTAAACTAATGAGCATAGGGACATAAGGACAAAAGAAACAACAAGACCCATGTCACAAATGGTAAGGTTGATATTAGTGAAAGAAAACACCAAGAAGAAAGAGGACTATGAGTCCCTTCTTCCTCCAAGGGAGGGCTCTTGGACCCCCACAAATAATCTCTTCTTACAACTTTGAAAATGAAAATGGTGAAAGAATTTTTTGCTAATCCACTCAAGGGGTGAGATGTATTGCCCAATGCAGTGATGCTAGTATACTCTTGATGAGAATAGAGGATTCTTCAAGAGAATAGTGGCAGCATAACTTTGCTATTGAATTCCTTGAAAAATGAAGTGCATCTATCGTCTTTTTATAGCATTTCTTTGAGGTATTGTCCAACCAGTTTGTAGTGTGTAAAGAGGATAATTAGGGCATTTCTAGGTCTTTGACCAGCCACCCAGTCGAATCTTGTCCATATTTGAGTGTCAAATCAACTTGGAAGCTGAACCAGAAGTGGGTGGGAGACCGACCACTCTCATAAATGCGTCGCTTCTCAGGTGCGCGGCTTTTTGCGACAATAGTCGTGCATCAGGCACATGTGCGCGATTCCTGTGTTTATGTTTTGTGCATGTGTGCGCGCGCCCTATGTATTCATAGCGCCTTTAATTTTGTCACTAGTTGTATAGTTTTTGACCATTTAGAAATGATTTTGTGATAATTTTGGTTCATGGGTGACCTCATAACTGTTTGGCGATGATGAATTCTTGTAACCATTTGCGGATGAAATTTCAGTGATAACAGATGCCCCCTGATGGATGAGGTTAGGAGCATACGTATAGCCGAAATCCATCAATGTTTCTTCTATTGAGAGTGTCGTTGTAAGAGAGAGCGATAGTGGGATTGTCAAGAGTTACCCATTAAAGGAAGAAGGGAACTTGTATAACCCAACCTTCCATAAGGTGTGTCAAAATAAACTGTGTACAAACAAGGCGAGCATGCCCCATGCTCATGTCATGTAACTCAAAAGAGGAATAATGTGTTGATGTAGAAAACTATAGTGCCCTCGGGGGCAGTCATGATAAAGGCAGAAGACAATTCTGTGGAGGAACATACTCTGAACAATAGGCAGTGACATCTGTAAGAAATATCACGGAGTCTGTAGGCATTGATAGCCCAGCCCAGTTCAGAGGTCTTTGGAAAATATAAGAAATAATTGCAATAGTCACAGAGTAAGACCCACCGTAGCATGAGAAAGTGTTGAAGTCAAATGTTACGGGGGTCAACGACAGTAGGGAGAAATTGTAGTTCTCCCTATGTCGTCCGAGATCTCTCATTGGAAAGGTAATGAGAGTCAAAATACTATCGCCCTTATGGAAAACTGTGTTGATGTGGACAAAAGGGGGACGCGACTCCAAGAAGCAAAGGGCTTCGTGAAATCTACTAGGTGAGATGATGAACTGGATGAGGTACATGGTCGAAGTCAAGACATATGAAGACTCAAGACTTCCCTTGGTTGGGGGTATATGTGAAGTATAAGTGGCTGCAACCGTTCAACTAAGTCGAGTGTCAGGGGGACAACAAGACGTGGGATAAGTTGTACCAGAGGAGAGACAAAGTGAACAAACTCAGAGGGTAGAGGTAAGTGGCCAGTGGGATACTCAGAGAATATGGACGATGTCAACAAAGGTAGATGATAAGGGATGCCCCAACCAAGGGAAGAAGGTCGCCAAAGGTGACGACAAAAAGGTAATGTAAATGCTGGAAACAAAGGCGTTTGTACAATAAATAAATAATAAGTTGGGATGAGTGTACAAATACAGAAACGGTTGCCCCAATGTAATATGGTTGGGCCGATGAGGGCACCATTTGATTGGAGAACTGGTGGAGGGTGAGGGCCCCATGGGTGGGTTTCTGTATGAGGTAGGTGAAATGAAGGGAAATTTGCAGAGGGGAAAACTAATTGTGGATGAAATGGAGGGTTCATGATACTGCGGAGGTGCAGTCAAAATAGAACCTGGAAGAGATAATTTGGGAGTCTGGTGGGAAAGCTAGAAAAATGAGGAGAAGGAGTATGTGGCTGATTCGCGACATGATGTAAGACTATCGGGACTCCCATCCCTACAGGGCTGAAAAATAGCATGAGTGTCAAAGTGCAAAAGGGTGTTATGAATGAGACAACTCATGTGGGAGAGAGTGCTACCGAGTGATAGTACCGAAGATGCAAATGGAGGTATTGGTACTGCAAAGCCGGAGATGAAGATCCTATAGGCAAATGTCAGAGGGTGTGACTGGAGATGCAATTGAGATTCAGAGGGAATAATTACATGCCAGTATTGATTATATACCTGAAGGGGTGGCGTTGATGTATGATAACCAAATACCTGCACACATGAAATCCAAATACTCGACGTGAATAATATCTGAAGAGAATCGAACATACGAGCATTTATTTGATAACTTTGAACATGAGCATGCGTACCTGGATGGGGTATGAAAAAATGGTGCCCCAGGGGCTAAGGATAAAAATTGGCCCGGGGACTATCGTGATGTAGATGACGGGATGTTGATCCCATGGCTGAAGACAGATCGAAGAACGAACACCCGGAGCTCCTGGAATGGTGATTGGAAGTTTAGCGGAAAGGCCTATATATAGTTGTAGGGCCCACATTGCGATCTCATTTGTACTTGCTGCCAGAGTGACTGGATGAGAGGTATTCAGAGGAGATTTGGAGATTCTGGGAGAATGAGGCAGTCGATCCAAGATTAGCGAGCTTCAGGTTAGTAGTTTGATCATCCTACATAGAATTAGGTTTTTCATTTCTAGGCAGGGCCTATACGGAGGGTCGTACAAGGGGTTTTATGGGTGTGGGCCCCCAAGTGCATGGGCGATCCGGGCATATGTGTGCACAAGTGCGCGCCTTTCGTCTAGATAGCCACGCATGGGGGTGCCTGTAAGTGGGACAAAGGCACACATTATGTGCACTCCTGTTGGCTACACAGCCTCACATATGTGCACGGTTGTGTAGTGGATAGGTGCGCTTTGATGCGGGCCTGTGTTCTTGACAGGGGTGCATGGAGGCGCCCCTGTAGGGTGAGAAGGTGTGCATGCATGCACGCCTGTGAGATGGAAAGGTGCGCTTGAGTGCACGCATGTGGAGTGAACAGGCGTGCATACGTGCACGCCTGTGGGGTGAACAGGCGTGCATGTGTGCACGCATGTGGGTTAAACAGTCGCACCTTGGGGGCAAGGTTGACAGGTGTAAAACTTATCTTTTCAATGTTTTTGATGGTCAAGGTGGCTGACCTAGGATTGTTTTATGTGGTTGTAGGTGATCATTGTGCACGATGCCAGTCAGTTGGCAAGAGCAGGATTGGTCCCAGTTGAGGGATGTCGTGGCGATTGAGGAGCCGGGGGTTCGTGCGAATTTGGAAGCCTATGGGCTACTGAATTTTTTTGAGTGCCCGTTGATATGGGTGCAAGAGTATCTCCTACAGTTCCTTATCCGGATGTGGAGTCTGAACTTGCATTGTTTTATGGTGCGGAGAGAGAATATTGCCTTCACTGCGGTGGAGGCCATATTTTTTTTTACTGGGCTCCCGTTTCGGGGAAAACCCCTACCGGTGGAGCCGGTATTACCTGCAGATGTGGTGTTAGTGACAGTGGGTCAGAGGTATTGTTCTAGGGTGAACTTTATGTCAGGCTCTGTCATGAGCATCGGGGCGATGGACGCTCTAGCGCATTGTTGTATAGTAGCGATGATTGTGAGGGTGTATGGGTCCCTTCTGACATAGCGGATCAGTGGTGGTCAGCTGAGTATTATGGAGAGGGTATTGGCCATTGAGCACTTTGCCTGGGGGCTTACGCTACATGCCAGGATAGTAGGGCAGTTGGACCGTTGTCGGCCACTGATATAGGAGAGTTTTCCTTTGGGTCCATCCTAGTGGCTTGGTTTTTGGAGAGGGTGCTTATGTTGCGCCCTAGGATTTTATTGGGCACTCCCGGGGCACGAGAGCCACGAATGAGGCGATGGTCGACTATTTTTCTTCGCCACAGTGGTGATATTGCAGTTCCCATATGCTGGTGTTGATTTCCGGGATGATACGGACATGGTGTTACCTCCAGGGGAGGTTTTTGATCACCGAGGTATGTTTATAAGTTATATATATATATTGTTTTTGAGATAGCATGACATATGTGTTTGGTATAGATGCTGATACTATCTTTTGCATGTGTGTCTGTGCAGATGTGGCACCTCACGGGCGTGAGGTTGAGTTGTTGAGGGCATCGGCTCGCCAGGAGCTGGGGAGACCGTTGTGGGGAGGGCCGCGGGTAGGAGAGAGACATCGGCATGAGGACGTCAGGGCGAGACCAGCTGAGGATGAGAGAGAAGCGAGGAGACGCTGGTTTGATGACCTAGGTGCCGGGCCATCACATGCTCCTCCGACAGATGCCAGAGCAGATTTTGAGGATATTCGTCGCTACCTGGAGGCAGTGCTACAGGGCATGCCTGAGGGCACGTGGTCATGTATCCAAGATGAGGGAATCCTGGAGCAGTGTGTGGGGGTTTCACCATCGTGGCGGGTCGTGGTACGACGAGCAACAGTAGCAGGTGTTGTTATGGCCGGACAGTTACCTCCCAGTCCGGAGGGACCAGTAGTGGGTGGGGGACCACCGCCTGAGGGAGGGGAAGGAGGTGGTGCTTTAGAGGCATCATGAGTGGTGCTCTATGTATTGTTGTATTTTTGTATATAGGCTGGTGAGCCAATTTTGTACTGAGGTGCTTTACTGGCCTGCGGATACTTGTATTTTTGTATGTAAACATTTGGATGGCACTATGGATCGAGTTATATATACATGAGTATAGATTTTGGGATCTATGTGATGTTTACATGTGTTTTTTAATGTTTGATGATGTCTAATCTATATATGTTGTGACGAGTTTTTGATATGTTTATGTATGTGTAGAGGTATCTTTATGTGATATATGCCAGTCTAACACAATGTTAGCTAAGTTGTCTATAATTTGATTCAATTATCTTGGAATATGTGTAAATGTAATGAAATCAAAATGTCAAGATAAAAGTCTAACCTGCAAGTATTTGTGAAAGAGGCAAGGATCGCGAACGTGATACACATTGTTGAGCTGGAGAACGACTAGTTGAGAATCGAGAAAAATGCTAAGGTGACAAATACGATGATGTTAGGCATCGACGACGAGGCCAATGACAACAGTGTATTCAGCTTGGTTATTGATGGTTGAACCCAAACATATGTCTCTCAAATGGAGCATTTCATGGGAGGGGGTATAGAGGGCCCAAGCTGCCGACGCGAGATTTTGTGTCCAATGGTTGGCATCGTCGGTGTAACTGATGTGGTAGGCCAGTGGAGGAAGCATCTATCAATAGCTCAAATGATAGTTTAGACGTGAGGGATGGAAAAAAGAAAACACGCTATAAAAGAAATAACCTAAAGTAGAATTGATACGCTTAGGCATAAAATTTCTTTAAATATAACCCATTGACGGGTTCTTTGAGAGAGAGGCCTTCGGGAGAGGCCAGGATGTATGCGCCTTTGGTGAGGCAATGTTGGATAATATATCGGCCATGCCATAGTGACTCGAATTTTCCATGACCAAAGGTATCGTGAGCGATATCGTAAGAAAGGACGAGGTCACCTTCATGAAATGAGCGAAGGTTGACATGGCGATCAAAGGAGGCCTTTGACCATTTTTTAGTTGCCTCATTGTGTTGTAAGGAAGATCGACGATCTTCATCCAGGGACTCTAAGTTCAGCAATCGTTGCTCCATTGGAGCAGTGTCGGGTAATAGCTCAATTGCAGTGTGTAAGGTGAGAATTTCATACTCGATGGGAAGAGTGGCCTCAACCCCATGGACTAGATGAAATGGTGTGAAACCAGTGGTTGTTTTCACGGCCGTATGATAAGCCCATAGCGCAGAAATTAACATATGATGCCATTTGGTTTTATGTTTATTAACCGTGCGTTGTAACATGGTCTTGAGGACCTTGTTAACTGCTTCGACCTATCCATTAGACTGAGGGTAATATAGTGAGGCAAACTTGTGGGAGAATCCTAACCGAGATGAGAGTTTGATGAAAATCTCATTCTCGAAGTGTTTCCCATGATTGGAAACTAGTTGGAGGGGTACTCCAAAGCAGGATATGACGTGGTTAAAGAAAAAACGTGTTGCGGTGTCAACGGTATTGTTGAAGGTGGGCATAGCTTCTGCCCATTCTGTGAGGTAATCGACTGTGACAACAATGTATTTGTGCCCATTGTTGGAGGGGGGATTACAGGTCATGAAGTCGATGCCCCATTTACAAAAGGGGCCGACAGTAATGACTGGATGAAGAAGAGCGGGTGGTGCTCGTGCTTTGTTGGCGTAAAGCTGACACTTCTTGCATCATTTCACGGCATGAATGCAATCATGAAACAATGTAGGCAAAAAGTAACCTGCTCAGATGATTTTTTGAGCAGTGGACATTCTCAAAAGATGGCCCCCACATGCGCCGTTATAACAGTCATTCAAGACTCTATCGGCCTTGTCAATGGTCAGGCATTGATGAAGAATGGTGTCGACCCCTCGTCGGTATAAGATGTCTCTGATGAGGAGGTAGCGGGGGGTCTGGTGGCGAATACGACGACGATCATCTAGTGAAAGGTGGCGATGGAACTTTTGAGTTCGGAGGTAGACGAGAAGGTCGTCGTACCAAGGATCATCTGAAGTGATGTAAAAGATATGTTCATCGGGAAAGTCGGTATTGACGGGGGGCACTGGTAGTATCATAGGGGAAGGTCATGACAAGTTCGGCGAGGATGAGAGCTTTCTTGCTCTTATGTGTTGAGAATTCAAGATCGTATTCCTGAAGGATAACGATCCATTGGGAATATTTGCCATTAATTTGTCGACGACTGAGAAAGTATTGCATAGGGTTGGAATCGGCTACGACCTTAGTCGTGCGAAGAAGAATGTAATGACGTAGTTTCTGGACTATGAGGAAGACTACAAGGGCTAGTTTCTCTTCATGTTTGTACTTCAAGGGTGGCCCTGAGAGGTTTCTACTAACGTAATAAATGACATGCTCACGATCGTCATCACCGATTTGAACGAGAACTCCTGTTACTGAGACAGTTGATGCTGATATGTAGAGGATATAGTCGCGATTGTAGTCGGGTGCACTAATTAAAGGGGCATTGGAGAGCATCATTTTAAGATCGTCAAATGATTTTGGGGCATGTTCATCCCAATAAAATGGGATGTCGTGGCATAGTAAGCGAAGGAAACTGTGTGCGCGAGTGGCATAGTCTGGGACAAATCACCATAGAAAGTTAGCTTTTCCTTGTAGGCTCTGGAGTTGATGTAAATTCCGAGGAGGTGGAATTTTTGTGATGGCTTGGACTTTGAGGGGGTCCATGGTAATACCGCTTTGGGAAACGATGAATCTGAGGAGGCGCCCTGCAGTGATGCAGAACACACACTTGAGGGGGTTCAAGCGGATGTTGTACTGACTACACCATTGGAAGATGATCTGTAAATCGTCGAGATGTTGGGTTCGTTTCTTGGATCGAGTTGTGAAATCGTCCAAGTATGTGAGGATGATATGAGCCAGATTGTGAAAAATGTATGTCATAGCCCATTGGAAAGTTGCACCAGCATTCTTTAAGTCAAAAGGCATGACACGGTATGCAAAAGTACCCCAAGGGGTAGTGAATGTGGTTTTGTATTGATCGGCTGGGTGAATTTGGATTTGATTATAACCAGAGAAACTGTTCATGAAGGATAGAGCCTCGTGGCATGCGCAGTCGTCGGTAATTTGATCGATGAAAGGTGTTGGAAAGTTGTCTTTGGGACATGCGTGATTGAGATCGTGAAAGTCCGTGCAGACGTGGATAGTGCCCTATTTTTTGTTAATGGGTACAGGGTTGGAAACCCATAAGGTATAGGTGATGGGCTAGATGAACCCAGTTGCGCGTAATTTGTCAATCTCGGCTTTGATGGCCGCCGCTTTGGATGGGTGTAGCGGTCGTTGTTTTTGACAAACTGGTGTGATGTCTGGCCAGGTTTCGATGCGATGTTCGACGATAGAGTGATCAAGGCCAGGCATTTCTGTGTATGACCAGGCAAAAATATCCCGATATTCTTGGAAAAGGGCTTTATAGGCGGTGATTTCTTGAGGAGTGCAAGCGGCTCCAATGATGATTTCCTTGACGACGCCATTTTTTATGGAAATGTCGATTGTGATGGCCTGGGAAATGTTGGCCATGTTGCCTTCTTCAAAAGCATCAGGGACAGGAATGGGGTTGTTGAACCAGTCGATGTGCCCCGATAGGATAAAATCCTTGGTTTTGACCACGTATATGGGGTGTTGGTTAGGAGGTGGGGAGGCTTCCTGTGGAAAGAAGAGCGCTCGAAGGTGTAGCGCATCCCATGGGTAGTCGGGGGTGTTTAAATCTTTGAGTATTTCCTCATCATATTGGAATTGGCAGGATTACAAGGGGTCGTGAAGAGTGATATTGGTGACTGTTGTCGTGTGGTTGCCCCCTGGTGATGAAGAAGAAGGGGGAAGGATGCAATGATATTGTGATGGTTCGCTCGACATAAACCAAATATTGAAGTATTGAGGAGTACCCGTGGTAGTTGGATGTAAAATTTCCGTAGGGAAATGAACGGGAGAATTGGGGGGATTTGGGGGTGAATCCTCGAATAGGTCATCCAAGAACCATGGAGGAATTGGGAGGGCCTTGGGTTCGGGAGAAATGATATGAATAATCTCTAGTGACGAGGTAATATCAACCATTGATTCTGTAGGGGTTTGAATCGGGGTCAATTGGTGTTGCCTATATTCAATGATCATAGGACATTGGTATGTAAAATGATCTAAGGACTCACATAGAGAGCAAGGGCATCTCATATGTTCATTGACTAAAGTGGTGACATAATGGATGTCAGTGATGTTGTGTAGGGATGATGTAGCTGGATTAGGTTTTTTCTAGAATCTTTGGCGTACTGCAGCTAATGTCTGTCAGAAGTGAGGTAGTGCTGGGCAATGGTGGGTATAATGGCCATATTCTGAACATATAGCGCAAGCGAATTTGGTTCATAGCCCTTGACTAATTGAGTGAGGGGTGGTAGCGACAGTACTTGCTACAGTGGAGAGTGTTGATGGAGTTTGATGAAGTGGAATCAAGTTCTGTAACTCTAGTAGAGATGGGCAATTGTTGGTTTGGTGTCCATCTTTCTCACATAGCACGCAAGGGGGTTGTATGCACGAGGGAAGTGGAGTTGTGGGCTCCTTATTCTTTCTCCTGCCCCCAGCTGTGGCAAGGAGGGTAGTAAGTGGGGGTGTAGAGGGTATGGTGGGAGTGAGTATGGGAACCGTCATTGGGATTCCTTCCATTTGGGGGGGAAGTGATGGTCAAGGGACCATCTCTGGTGGATGTAAATACCAAACTAGAATTTCTAACACCATATTAGGGAGGGTAAGCGTTGCGGCTACTTGGAAATATTGTACGCTAGGTGGAGGGTAGAAGAAGGGGATTTGAGTAATGGCTTGGGGAACTATCTCCCAAACTGGGATATGTCCTTGGGGAGAGGTGAAATCATGGACTGGTGGGGTCGATGAGTTCGTAGGAGACTCATGAGGGGGGAGCTCTACGACTAGTGGGACATCAGATATGATAGAAGCCTCCCTAGGAGGAAGGGTATCCTCTCTGTCAGTTCCGTTGGATGATACGACGCATACTTGATTGGAAGGATGAAGGAGCAGTGGTGCTCCATGGTAAGTTCCTAATAATGATGGGTCTTTGAAAATTCTGAGACTCATTTCGATGAGTGTTTATGGGTCATGACTTGTGTGGATGAGAGGAAGAATGTTATCGATGTTGGCAGAAGGGTTAGGCACGTAATGTGAGACTTGGTCAATGGTAACGATCTTCCCATTATGGGGGAACATCATTGTTCGAAAGATGGAAGAGGCAACTGCCTTCATAGCATACAAGTAGCTACGACCGAACAGGATATGATAATCGAGTGGGACATCAATAACTTCAATGTCGATGAGAATAGTCTTGCCCACGAGTTCTACGGGGAAATTTTGGAAGAGCCCTTCAGGAGATGATGGTCGTTCGTCATAAGTTTGTAAGGTAATGGCAGATGTTATGAGTTCGGGGGAACCAAGTTTCTGCCATACAGATTTGGACATAATGCATGTGCATGCACCTTCATCGATGAACTGTAATGTTCCAAATTTTCAC